>CM024531.1:4191886-4357176 GCA_014182385.1 Eucalyptus viminalis
TCATCGTTGGGCGAGATTAGCCTTGCCAATGGCTAGGTTAGGGCAAAGATCTGGCCAGATCCGACGGCAAAAGATTTTTTGTTCACTCACTTGTCTGTTATTGGATGGATGGCAGAGACAAGTCAAAGAAGATAATCCGGCCACGTGAGTATCGAGCCTCGATGCGCGGGGTGCTCGCATGGGCCATGTTTTCGTCCATTTGAAAATGGAAGAAATGTTGCCGATATCTTTTTGAGATGTTTTCCCCTGTTAGAGATCAGATTTTCCTCTTGTTAGAGATTTACAATATCCAAGGTATTTCAACGTGAAGGACGCTCGGAGATAAGGATGCGCATCTCGCGTCACGTTTCCGCTTTGGTGATCCGATGGCCTCTCTTGACTTATGGATGGCGGCCTGAGGTGCATTAATGACGTTGATTGCCTCGCCTGTGTTGGAGTCAGAGACGCTAAGGTAAATGCCAATGTTTTCCATCATCAGAATGTGTCAATATCCATTATAGAATCTTAAAGAGCGTCCTATGGATATCAAAAAGTTAATACTTAAAGTAAGCGACTTATCGACCAAAAAATAAAAAAGTAAAGCGACTCCACTAAAATGTAACAACATTATTTTTAGAAAAAGTTGAAAAATGTTATGTTTATTTTTTAGTTGATTTACTTAGTCCCTTTGGAGCAGCGCCTATTAGTGCCCCTTTTTATTTTCCCAACCTTGAACTTACATGGAATGCATGGCCAGTTGAATAATTGATCATTTTGTTCAGGCGTCACTTACCATAAAGAGAAGGGTCATTGAATTTATTATCTGATTTGAAATCGCCAACCAACACAACATTTCAATTTAAAGAAATAATTATAACCGGAATTTTGTTAATGAGTGTCTTGAAGATATTTCCTAAGCAATCAATTATGGAAACTTTCACAAATTTCGGTGCACCGATTGCTTTTATGTTTTGTACAACCAATATTTTGAGAATTAATATATTTTGAATAAAGTAAAATTAAAACACCTGGCCAGACGATTTTCTAGAATACGTTTTAAATAAGCCTAGGTAAGAGGCGAAGCAATCCATGGCTCAATGAAATTTCATTCATTTTCTCCATTTGCTGAGGTCAAACACGGGTCATGCGGTACGTAATCCACGAAAAAAATAATCATGATGAGAAGAAAAGTTGTTGAATTTACAACATTTTTTGTCGTTTGCATTCTTCTTGTGGAAATTTTTATTTGACTAAGCTAGATTTGAAACATGTGTTAGTGAAAACAAGTCAACTGTTTAATCCGTGTACGCATTTGGCTCATCAAATCGGTAAACTAAATGGCCGTAAACTGTTTTGGTATTTCTAACGCAGAAACCAAAGGTCATTTGCCAAAATTTCACTAATTGCTAGTAAACTCTTTTTCAGTTGCAACGCCCCGTATAGACTAGGCTAGATGCTTAAATCTAACTGGTTTATGGGGCGTATAGGGTTTCTAACAAGCCTCCAAATAGCTTAGCTTTTGTAATTGTGCATTTAGATTCCTGAATTATACAAAAAAAAAGGTCACTTGTTTCAACTTAAAATACTCAGTTAAGTAAAAAAAAGTCACTTAATTTGCCAACTAAGAAAGTTGCTAGTTTACATGATAAGAAGAAAAGGAAATGGCTACTTAGTTCAATCCATATCAATTACATCCGTATAAGAACAAAAATCTTGCCCTATATTGCATAAAAAAAAGGATAAAACCTTCAAATAATCTTCATACATTCATATTTGGTTACAAAGAAAAATCTATATTACTCAATGGAATCAATGTTAAGTATTCGCTATGTTATTAAACGATGTTTGTATTACCTAAAATGTAATCTTGGATTTCAACTATCTATTTTTTGGCTTTTAGTAAGCAGATTTTTGACTTCGGACGAGTTCTTGAATTAGGTTTTGGCCACCCTAGGAACAATCTCCATCATTGATCATGAAGTCCAAAAGAGAATTCAAGATTTACGATTGGCAATAGTGTTTAATTAGACTTTTCTATTCTCCTTTCACCCTAGAAAAGTGTGAACACGTGAATAAAGAAATGTAGCGTCAAATAGACTTTTTTGCTCTATTATTTGTTTTGACATACGCGATAAATGCATAAGCTCATGATCCATAAATCATGCGAGCCATCATTATCTTAATTTTCAACTATGTTTGCTTCATTGTAGGATCCATATGATTAGCTGATGAGATAGATTCGATTCGTAAATCGAGTAGTATTTTTTTTTCATAAATTTTGAATCATTTTGAGTGTACGGTCGACCTTTGGTCTAGATTGCTCATGCCACGCATGTCTAACAGCTTTGCTTGCACCATACGTACATGCATATGTTGCTCGTCTCTCTCACGTCTTCCAAGTTGGCCGGGATTGTTCACCGACGTTTAACCGTTCCTTCCCCACTTGTCTCGCCCCGCCTACAAATAGACCAAAGCCTCACGTACCTCTCTCGCCCATCTCTTCTTCCTCGCCCAGAAAAGAGCAAGAGCAACAGCAAGGGAACGATCAAAACACAGAGAAGAGAAAGAGAAGAGAGAGATGGGTTCGACAGATATGACCCAAATGCCACACGCGGTGTGCATCCCCTACCCAGCCCAGGGCCACATCAACCCCATGCTCAACCTCGCCAAGCTCCTCCACCACCGGGGCTTCCACGTCACCTTTGTCAACACTGAGTACAACCACAGCCGCCTCCTGCGCTCCCGCGGCCCCTCATCCCTCAACGGCCTCCCGTCTTTCCAGTTCCGCACCATCCCTGACGGCCTGCCGCCTTCCGACGCCGACGCCACCCAGGACGTCCCCGCCCTCTGCCAGTCCACGCAGAAGTCCTGCTTGCCCTACTTCCGGGACCCTTGAGAGGCTCAATGAGGAGAGCGCGAGGTCGGGATCCCCACCGGTGAGCTGCGTGGTGTCGGACGGCGTGATGAGCTTCACGCTTGATGCCGCCGAGGCGGTCAGCGTGCCGGAGGTCCTGTTCTGGACGACGAGCTTGTGCGGCTTCATGGGTTACGTGCAGTATCGGAGTCTTATCGACAGGGTCTTGCTCCTCTCAAAGGTATGCATTAATTAATTCAAGTAATCTCACTCAGCTGATTTACGGCTAATGAGTTTTTCATTTCTCTTTTGTGGGTTTGGTTTGCTGTTCATAGTTTTGTCCTGTATTGAGTACTTTGACTCAGTCAACTGTCAAAAGTAGAATTTGACATGTAAGAACCTTGACTTTCTACGGAGCTTACGTATTCTTTATGACTTTAATCATTTCCTATGACCTTCAACAACACTCTAATGTTTTCCCTTATCTAAGTATAACGAAAGTTTAGACCAAAGAATAAAAAAGTGTAACAAAAGCATTGACAGCACAAACTATGCCATGTGACACCATAAACATCGAACAACATGGTTGGAATGGATCTTTTGTGAGAATCATGGCCATGTATGATTACACGGTTTAGTTGATCTATTCTCAATTTGTAGATGCAAGTTACTTAACAAATGGGTACCTAGACACCGTCGTCAATTGGATACCCGGCATGACAAACATCCGCCTGAGAGACTTACCGAGTTTCATCCGAACCACTGACCCAGACGACCCGATGGTTGACTTTTGCTTGGTCGAGACCGAGAGAGCGAAAAGAGCCTCGGCCATTGTTTTTAACACATTTGACCAATTAGAGCACGAGGTCCTCGACACTCTCAAGGCTATGTTGCCCCTATCTACACCCTTGGTCCCCTTCATCTCCTTACGGAGCAACTACCCAGTAACGACACCAGGTCGATTGGGTCCAATCTGTGGAAGGAAGACCAGGGCTGTTTGGAGTGGCTCGACTCGAAATCGCCCAGCTCGGTCGTGTATGTGAACTTCGGAAGCGTTACAGTGATGTCTCCGACATAGCTGGTGGAGTTCGCATGGGGGCTCGCAAATAGCGGCCAAACGTTCTTGTGGGTCATTAGGCCTGACTTGGTGGTTGGTGACACGGCGATCCTGCCACCGGAGTTCTCGACCATGACGAGGGAGCGGAGCTTGCTGGCAAGCTGGTGCCCCCAGGTGCAGGTGCTAAGACACCAAGCAATTGGCGGGTTCCTGACCCACAGCGGCTGGAACTCCACAATCGAGAGCATCACGGCCGGCGTGCCAGTGGTGTGCTGGCCGTTCTTTGCAGAGCAGCAGATGAACTGCCGGTATAGCTGCCAGGAGTGGGGGATCGGGATGGAGATCGACGGTGACGTGAAGAGGGACGAGGTGGAGAGGCAGGTGAGGGAGCTGATGGAGGGGGAGAGAGGGAAGGAGATGAAGAGGAAGGCGATGGAGTGGAAGGAGATGGCCCGAGAGGCCACTCGTCCTTTCGGGTCGTCGTGCTTGAACCTAGACGAGGTTATCGACAAGGTGTTGTTGTCGCCCAGAAGAGATTAAAGTTTGTTCGCACATTTTTTTAGAGTCCTCTTGTCTAGATCTTGTCTAGGTCGCGTCAACTTTACTCTCGTCACTTGGAATTGTTTGCGTGAGATTTTATAAATTAATGTTCTAAAAATTTAAATTATTAAATAAAGACACAATTTTATATTTAATTATTTTAATATTTATTCTTACATTTATTCTGATCTTTTTATGCTTGGTACCATGCGTAGATATATTTAATTGGAAAGACAAATGAGATCCAGAAAAATTTGAATTTAGAATTTTTAAGTTATGATATCATATGAAATCTCTTCGTTAGTTGGGGGAAGAATCCGCCCGAATCGGATTTTTTGAGGAACATATCGAGAGAGAATTGGATTTATATCTATGTTATGCCAAATGTTCTATGGATACAAGTTATTTAATGTTCCAAACTCTTATTTTTTGGATTTTCTAGTTACATTTATGGTGAAAGTAGAAATAGTAATGAAAGGGGGAGCTATACAGGATGGGTAGAAGGGGTTGTGATACTTGACTCCATTCATGATCCGAAACTAAGGGATTTAAAGAATACACCAATCCTAAAGATCCATAAGATTAATTGTGGATCCAACACAACAAACAAGAGCAAACAATAGAAGCATTTGAGATAGTTGGAGAGGTGACAAAACCCTATACTTTTCATTACAAAACCAATAAACCGGAAAAGGATGGATTGTTTTGTGAAATTTTTTGAACCAAGATTTCTAGATGGATGTGATAGGGTATTAGTACGTCCGACACATAATTGTAAAATTCTAAAATCTTAAACTGTTAAATGAATACATGATTTGATGTTTAATTATTTTAACAGTTTGCGTATCTATATCCGTGCAGCTGCTATACGCATGAAGTAGTTGGTGTACGATTATAGGATGTTTCATTCAACTTCCTAATATTGGGCTCCCCTTAGGATGTTTCAAGTAAAAAACGAATTGGGCTCAAATTTCACAGGAATGCTCGGCCCAATTGGATATACGTGCTTCGTCTTATATTCCGAACCGGACAACTTAGCCTGCAATTCAGCATGTCTTTATTCTGGGATCTTGCCTTTTCTTTGCTCTTTGGTTTTTTTTTTATTTGGCTGGCTTTTAAACTTTCCCATCACACAATTAGTGCGCATGTCTTTTACGGATATAAAATTGTGGATTCGTGAAAGTTTTGTATCTTATGTCATTTTGCTATCGAACTTCCAAAGGACTACAAATCTTAAAAAAAATGCAAAAACTACTCCTCTATTTGTTACTTTAATCTAATGCATCTTTTAAAAGGATAAATAGCAATATAACAAGTTGGCGAAAGATTAAGAAATAAGTAGTCTAATGTGGCTTTATCTAATATAACTTGTTATTACCAGTGACCGCATAACTTACAATCTTTGTATGATAATTAGAAAATCAATAGGAAGATTCAAGAATTTCAAAAAAATGGAAGAAAAATATTTAGGAGGTTGATGAAACTCCAATGTGTGCCGTAAGGGGTAGGGGAGCTGGAGAGCTGGTTGTCAACGGTCATAGTAGGTTGTTTTCTTCTGGCGACAATAACTACCTCTCGCTATCGAATGTTATGTTTTTGGTTATCTTATCTTTGTGGTGTCAATTTCGCGTCTTTTAGAATTTCTATTTCGCTTAATTTTCATTTAAAATAGTTTTTTTTTTCTGACAATTTTCCATTTTTTTTTTATATTATTGATTAGATGATTTAAACCTATAAATCCAATGTTAATGTTGTCAAGTTCTTCCTTTTTCCCATTTATATAAGTTGAAGTGAGAGCAAAACGGCAATACGTGTTACAAAATTTAAGAAGAGATTACACCCTATGCATCCTGAAAATCCCGTGAGCATCACATGCTAACCCAAAAAAAAAAAAAAAAAAAAAAAAAAGGAGGTTCGTGAAAATAATAATATGAAAGATGGGGTGAAAGCAAAATGTAAATTCTTAAAAACGCAATATTTAAAGCACACCCTTATAATTTATTAATCTAATCTAGTGCATCGAGAAAAAGATTACACAATATTTTGAAAGGGTGAATACAAATACGATAAATTGATAAATAATTGAAATAAAAGTAGTCTCACCTGCCTTTCTAATTGTTGGAATTACCCATCAACTTGAGCTTGTAGCTGGCCGCTCTGTCCGGAGAGATGATCGATGGTAACATGCCAATTGTCAAAGGCAAGACGAGGGAAGTGGTCGTCCCCATGCCTGGTTTCTCTACACATGAATGGACTCTTTCTCATAGTCTTCCCGGGTCCTTGCTTCTAGTTTGAAGTTGTGGCCATCCTTGTATCTTATATTGAAATATAATATGCGAAAACGACATGATTTTATAATTTACGTCAACATGAAATTACCAGAGAAATAAACGAAAAATAATAAATACACCATAAATTTATGTGGTTTAGTTCGAGTATCAGTATCTATATCCATGAGGAGAGCCAATAGCAAGTAATCCATTATAATCAAATAATCGGAGTTTACAATCGCTCATACACTCGAATATTTCTCATACTTAGATTTAATCAAAACTTCAAAATATTTATAAATAAATAACTCACTTGAACATAAATTTACAGCACAAAATTATCGCACATGAAAGCTTAAAAGTATAAAGCGCACGGCTCTCTACAGCTTTTTTTTTTTGGTCGGTAATAATGCATTCATATATTAAAAGCACGAGTTACACGTAGATGGAAGTTTAGCATCAGAACTTAAAATATTTAAAAGGGATGACGGTGGCGCATATACCCAGTTGGTTGCCAAGGACTTGATGCGGTGCATTTTGGCAAGCCAATCAGCGGCAGCATTAGCTTCTCTGGAACAGTAGGAGAGTTCGGTAGAAGGGAGCATCCGTAACATTGCTCTGATTTCGGGAAGAAGGCCACTTACAGCCCATGGGTCATCAGTCCGGCCCAAGAGGGCTTCCACCAGTACGAAGTTGTCACATTGTACTTCCCATCTGCTATCTTTGAACTGAACTGCTTCCACTTTACTCCCTATTCGTTGGTGCAGAAAGCGAACACCGTGAAGAAGTGCTAGGGCTTCGGCGTGCAAAGGAGATTCCGCTCGGATTTCAGCTGCGAAACCGTCAACCAGCAAGCCGTTCGAGTCACGCACGAGCCCTGCAACGGAGCTTCTCTCATCTTCCTTCTTCCAAGAGCAGTCCACATTAAGCTTGAAGTTGCTGCTGTCCGGTGCCGTCCAGATCTCGGATGAGTCAAATCTGCTGGTATTCGGCTTTTGTTTACTCGGGATCCATCTGGAGAAAGCCCGAACCTAGATATGGGCAAGATCTACTAGTGATTCGGTTTTGGGGGGCCGAGATATGAAAATGTAGTCGTTGCGGAGCTTCCACATCAGCCAAAGCGTGTTGGCCACCATAGCTGCTGAAGGTATCTCTGTTTTTGCTTCGAAAAATTCAGCAAACCACTTATCAATACGAGTTACTGATCTCGTGGTGGTGTACAGGTTAAGGCGTGGGTCGCTCCATATTTGTTGGGTCTTTTTGCATAGGAAAAACAGATGTTCTTGTGTTTCTGGATGCCGAAGGCAAAGCGGGCACAGGGGATCAGGTAATATTTGCCTTTTATAGAGATTTTCTTTTGTCGGGAGTGCATTTTGGCATATGCTCCATAGGAAGAATTTGATTTTAGGGGGGATTGGAGTGTCCCATAACCGAATCCATAAAGATCTAGTCGGCTGATAGGAGGTAGTGGCTCTGTTTAGGTCATGGTGATTGGTTTTTGAGTATACCCTGTTATAGCCACTTTTTACTGAGTAAGTACCTGATTGGTTTCCCATCCAAATTAGCCTGTCTTGCTGTGATTGGATGCTGATTGGAGTGGATAGAACTTGCTGGGCTACTTGTTCATCAAAGAGCGCTTGAACTTTAGGTTCCTCCCATAACCTGCTTTCACTGTTGATTAGTTCAGCGACTATCTCCGGATCGTTTCTATTCACTGGGCCTCGATCACTCCCCTTGGCAGCCATCTATCTCTCCAGATGTTTATGCGTTGCCCATCTCCCACTATCCACTTCACCTCCGGTTCTAGAGTATCACGGCCTATAAGTATGCTGCGCCAACCCCACGATGGTCTCTGTCTTGGTTTTGCCTTCCAAAAGTCACCCTTTGGATAGTATAATCCTTTCAGAATGTTGCTCCATAGAGCTGAAGGTGACTGTGCTAGTCTCCATGCTTGTTTGGCTAACATCGCCTTGTTAAAATTGATGAGGTCTTTAAAACCAAGACCCCCTTCATCTTTTCTGCATTTCAAAATTTCCCATCTTTTCCAGTGCATCCCTCTCCTAGAATCGTTCTGTTTCCACCAGAAAGCTGCTATCCGTTGTTCAATGGCTTTGCACACTGAGATTGGGAGTTTGAAAATGGACATAGCATACTGAGGAAGAGCTTGGACGACGGCTTTGATCAATATTTCTTTACCAGCTTTAGATAGTAGCTTTTCTTTCCAACTTTCCAGCTTCATGTTCACCTTAGCAAGGATCCATGAAAACATATCCTTTCTTGTCTGTCCCCAATCAGATGGAATCCCTAGATATTTCCCTGTTTTGTCCATAATTGGCACTCGTAACTCAGAGGCCATATTTCTCTTTAAGGTGAATGGACAGCCCTTGCTAAAAAACACTCCTGACTTGTTGAGATTAATTGCTTGACCAGTAGCATAGCAATACTGATTGAGGATGTTGGCCAGATTTTGGCATTCGCCAATTGTTCCATCCATAAATATAATAGCATCATCAGCAAATAATAGATGAGACAGTGTGGGACAATACCTGTTGAGTTTTATTCCTTTAAGGCTGCCATCATCTATTGCTTTGTGCATCATCCAGGAGAAGACGTTAGCCATCAATATGAAGAGATAGGGCGACAATGGGTCTCCTTGTCGTAATCCCCTTGTGGGTTGAAAGTACCCTGTTTGATCGCCATTAACTTTTACACTATAGGACACCGTGGAAACACATGTCATAATCAGCTCAACCCAACTGGCACTAAATCCCATCTTCAACATACTCCTTTTTAAGAAATCCCACTCAACCCGATCATAGGCCTTTTTCATATCCAATTTAAGAACTGCTTGAAATTTCTGTTTTCTTTCTTTGATTCTCAGCTGGTGCAACACCTATTGAACTATAAAGATGTTATCTTGTATTTGTCGGCCCTTTACAAAGGCGCTTTGTTCATGGGCTATTATCTCTTCAAGCCATGGTTTCAATCTATTAGCTAGCACTTTGGATATTATTTTGTAGCTGAAATTACATAGACTGATTGGCCTGAACTGACAGATACTTTCTGGGGTTTTAACTTTGGGGATGAGGGTTATGTGGGTCTTGTTGAGTAGGGGGTCAAACTCACCAGATTCGACAAAGTTTCTGACCATGTGCAGCACATCCAGCTTGATATCCTCCCAGTAGTGTTGATAAAATTGGCCATTCAGCCCATCTGGGCCAGGAGCTTTCTGTGGGCCTAGTTGAAAAACCGCCTCTTTTACCTCTTCCATAGATATAGGGGCCATGAGATTCTCGTTCATTTGCATGTTTATAACCACTGGGCACATATCCAGAATAGGTTGAAAGTCTCTTGGACCCTCTGTTGCGTATAACGAGCAATAGAAATCTTTTATGTGGTGTTTCAGCATTTTTTGATCCCTACACCATGTGTCATCATTGATGCGCAGCATAGAAATTCTGTTTCTTTGTCTTCTTTGAACCGTAGTGGCGTGGAAGTATTTTGAGTTCCTGTCTCCCCACTGCATCCAGTTTATACGTGATCTCATACCCCAATACATTTCCTCCCGGCGCCAAAGCCTCTCGATTTTTTCTTTTATCTCTTGGCTTTCCATTTTGCTGGAAAATTCAGGATCTCCATTTGTAATATCAGTAAGTTGCTTTTTGAGACTCCTTATTTGGACAGCTGCATTAGAGAACTTAGTTTTGCTCCATTTTGTCAATTCCTTTGTCACCTTCTGTATTTTCTGAACCAAAGTTGTATGCTGGTGCTGATCATCTCCCCAACAACGCTTGATTGTCTCCCCGCACTCTTTCTCGTCCATCCAGTAGGCTTCAAACTTGAATTCCTTTCTTTGGCTCTCTCTAACAGGATGTAGTGACAACACTAGTGGGCTGTGGTCTGAACCAACTGCTGGAAGGGCCACCACTTCAGCATTAGGGAAAGAAATTGTCCACTCCATTGTGCATACAGCTCGATCCAGCCTCTTCTTCACTAAATTTTCACCGATTCTATTGTTGGCCCAAGTAAATGCACAGCCTTTTGTATCAATATCCATTAAGCAACATTCATTTAGCATTTCCCGGAAGGCGGCTATCCGGTGTTGATCAGCTTCCCTCTTCCCCATCTTCTCCCAAGTATATAGGATTTCATTAAAGTCCCCCATACATAGCCAGGGTGACGTGCGGCTCCTTTTCCTTCGTAGGGTTTCCAGCCGCCGCCCTCCTTTCTTTTTCTACGTGCAGAGAGCTTCAGCAACTTTTTCTCTACACGTCTTTTATATATGTGTGAAAGTCAAAGTCTTGACTTGGGCCCACTACCTTTTTTAGGCTCTACGTACAGACGATTCTTTCCTTTTCTTCATCGGCTAAAAGATTTCCAGATGTGAAAATTGTGTGCCCAAAGTCAAATATTTGACTCTGAACCCCACCATGATAAAGAAAAGAAGAATTCGGCTCCTCCGGTAGATAAAGAAAGAGAAAAATCTTGCTAATTTCTTTTGTTATTTTTTTTTTGTGCTGGAGGAACCGGTTTGCAGCCGACAGCCGCGCCGTAAATTCCCAGGTGATATTTAAGCAGAAAGACCCACCATCTTTTATACATTTTTAAGAGTTCAGCGAATCGCATTTTGCAAATACTCAAAATCGAGACATAATTTAATACCTTCAACGATCATCATCTTTCCATACTTCTACATTAAGCGACATTATGTCAACCATTTCATCTTTAACACATCTTTTGAATGTGTCGGCCGGATTACTCCATGTTGAAACTCGACTTTGGTTGTCTTTGGGAACATCACCCGATGTACTTCTTGTGATGAGATGTTGATAATGCTAGTACGAGTACCTAAAGGGGGGTGAATAGGTATTATGAATATTTTCTTGCAGTTTGCGTAATACTTAAACAGATGAAGGATTAAAAATCAATCGTAAGACGAGTAAAGGAAAGAGAGAATTAAACACGAGGTTTATAGTGGTTCGGCTTGATTCAAGCCTACGTCCACTCTTCTGCACTGACAGCCGATTGGCTGGATTCCACTATGAACAAAGAGATGTTACAGTGTTGATCTTCCTTGATCTCTCGATGTAGATGATCTACTACACTCGCTCAAGGTATCACCAAGTACAAACACTCTCTGTGTATACAATTTCGCTCGAACTGTCTCGACTAACAATCAAGGTTCTTCGACTCGGAATTTATCTATCGATCACACACTTAGAACAACTAGAACTTCTTCCTTTTATACTCCTTTAGGCCATCATAGCCGTTGGCACTTACCAAAGGAATTCCTCCAATCTACCCGTTGGACGGAATCAATTAAGAAGATCATCCGAGCTATTTAAGGAATCGATGATAGCCCATCAATCTTGTTCGCCCATACAATCAGGATTTTGGTTTCCAAGAATAGAACATTCCAAGAATGTTTCATCGAACATCAGATCTTCAATTGATCTTTGATAAGAATCAAAAGAATCCAAAATGATTATCCAACCAAGGTATCTATTCCGAGAGGATTGGATCAAATCCCCAACCATATACTTCGGCCGGATATCCTACGCAACCTGGATTAGAAAGACTGTCGGGAGAATAATCTTGAGTCTTGAGTCTTGAGTCTTGAGTCTTGAGTCTTGAGTCTTGAGACTTTAGATTATAAAGTCTTGAGACTTTAAACCAATGATATTAAGACTAGGCGATAGAAATGTTTTGTCGGCTTCAAAATCTTCTGGAAAGATTTCTCCAACAATCTCCCCCTTTTTGATGGTGACAAAACTTTCTTGTAGATTTGAACAACTTTGACCTGCAAAAATATTTCTCAAGCAATATGGCTAACTCATAAAGATTAATAAACAACCAGACTCTGCATCCACAGCAAAATTGGTTAGTCTTTCATGAGTAATACCATATAACAATACTTAATATAAATGCAACCAGTCAAGCATCAAATTCCACAGCCATTCAGTCTCACACCCAAGTTCAAGTTCTCAAGTCATAGAAAAACATAACCACAAAAATCAAAGTTTAAAATAATGTTTGTTTGTTCAAATTGGTTCTCCCCCTTTTTGTCATCATTAAAAAAATAGGGTGAGAAAGGAGTCATGATTGCTTGGGAATGCGCACGATCTGGAATTCTCCCATTGACTGGACTATGCCTTCTAGCCTCTTCAAGTCCTCCCTTAGATGAGCTACCTCCTCTCCTTTGGCATTGGCTTGAATTTGCAGAGCAAGGTCTTTCATCTTGTCCTCCAGGTTTACTGAAGATGCTTGTCCAGCATTCTTCATGACTTTAATTTCACATTCCGAGCATATATTTGTCCACGCATTTCCAGAAGAATATCCATGATACGACGAAAATCTGCAGAATTCTCTGTCCGAGTATATGCATCAGCTTTTTCAGATGGAGTAAATGTATACGATGGCGCTTCGTATAGTCTTGCAGATTTGGTGTTGATGTATCACCTTCTTGAGGCAATTGAGAAACCTGAATTTCTTCCGGGTCTTCTGGAGATTGTCTTGGACCTTCACTATCTGCAGCATGAGATGTAGACCTTTCATGCTCGCTAACTCCCCCGTCTCTAGTACATCCAAAGGGGAAGAGTGATGATCTTGCTCTAGATTTCCCTTCTCTCCAGATTCAGCAGCAGACTTTTCTTTCTCTTCTTCATCTTCTTTCTCTTTCTCTCTCTGTTCTTCTTCTTTCTCGCTTCGATTTGCTCTTCTTCTTCTCTCTCGATTCTTCGAACTTCGTAGGCTGAGACACGAACGTCTTGTTCTTGTCGGAGCGGGAATAGTAGGATCTTCATCCTCTTCATCTTCATCCTCCAAGATGAGAGATCTTTTCTTCTTTTTCGATGGGGCTCCAATGGCCTCCTTTCCTTTTCTCTTTGAAGCGGGCGAACAGAGATTTCACTCTGAATTTCTCCATTGCCTTGGAAAGTTCTTTGAGACGCATCTTCGATAACATCTTCAAACCTATCACCATCTTATCACACGGTTGAATACAAAGAGTTTGAGGAAGTTCAATATTCATGTGTCTGAAGATCTTGGTCACTGGACCGGGATAAGGCAATTGTCCTTTGTCTTTTGACATTGCTCTGTACATATGGAAGAGAATAGTGTGCGGAAGAGAGAACTTTCGCCCCTGAGTTGATTGCGTACATCAACTTTGCTTCAGAATGAGACACGGTAGTCTTTGACGTAGACTTTGGTCTAAGACAATTGATTACAATCTTATGAAGCGAGAATGTTGATAGCATTCATCTGGAATAGGTAATTTTCTTCTCTGCGTCCCTATCTTTGACAAGTTCCATAGTAATACGAGTAGGTGAGACTTTGATTGGTAGATAACGTCCTCGTTCAACTCCAACTATATTAGCCAACATATTCACATCTACCACGTAGACTTTGTCTAGCACACTAAATGATATTCTATTCGCATCCATAAAGCTAAGATTTGAATAGAAATAAGCAGTCGAGATGAGCATACCCGTCTGTTGAGTCGAGCAAAAATTCTCAAGTTGAAACAAATTCAACTTTTCTCTTAAGTTTATGTTGATGGCGTCCGGGAAGTCAAAATCAACACTTCTAGGGTTTATCACCCCTCTTTTCATCAGCCTTGAATACACTTTTTCTTGATCCTTGGATTTGAACAAATCCATCGATTTCCTTTCACCTTTGCTGCCACGCCCATTTTTGGTTGAAATTCAAGGAACATTCTGTCATCATCGTTCCCTTCAATTAAATTTTGTCTGGCATAAGAGGATCACTTGGAATGTTCGCAAGTGCTTCCCTCTGCTGTTCCTTTCGGGGCAATTCCCAATTCCTCCATTTTCTTCAGAAATCGATACTCATTCCCATAATCTTTGTCCTTAAGGAAGTCATCTATAAACTTCAACGAAGAACCTGTGCTTTTCAACGCACGATAAAGTTTATACATAAAGGAGGGCTTTTGGACTCTTCCGGGTCAGCATCCTCGATTATCTCTTCTTCCAAAGAATGACTTGCACCTTGTGGGGCGGAGGCGTTGTATGACGTGGATGAGAGCGAATCGGACTTTGTCGCTGACTTGTTAAGTCTTCTTCCTCAGTGAGATCGAAGTGAGTCGGTCCCTTCTCCATGCTTTGTGGTCCCCCGCTTTGCGATTCTTGATGATTTCCTCGAAGAAGACATTTTTCTTTGTCGCTGGAAGATTCCTTCACTTGCTTTCCCAAGAAAAATGACCACTTTCTCGAAAACGAACAAGCGTAGAACAGTATTTGGAGGAGAGTGCCTTTTAGGGTTTTGAAGATTGAGAAAAGAAAAACTGTATATATATAACTCAGTTTTGAAAAAGGGAAGTTCAAACGGTGTAAGGAAAGTGAACGATTTATAATTTTCAAAATCAATAACTGCCAAAATTATTCCTTTAAGCAGATAAGACTTCAAATTTCATGCGGATTATAGAATAACTGAATGAAAAATCGTACCTTTTTTAGTTAAACAAAAAATTCGTACCTCTTAGATGAAATACAACTTACGAGTCTATAGCCACGAGTGTCTGAGTCTGAGGATTTAAAGTCTAAAAGATTAGAGTCTTAGAGTTGGTGAGTCTCTAGACTTTAACTTCTTCAGGCTTCAAAATGTTGAGTCTTGAACGGATAAGGTTGAATTGAGTTTTCTCCAAAGGCTTTGTGAATATATCCGCTAGTTGACTCTTTGAATCAACAAATTGAATCGAGATTTCTCCATTTTGAATATGATCTCGATGAAGTGATGTCGAATCTCAATATGCTTTGCTCTTGAATGAAGGATTGGATTTTTGGTGAGATTGATCGCACTGGTGTTGTCACATCGATTTACGTGCATGAGTCTTCAATCCCAAAGTCTTGTAGCTGTTGTTTTATCCAGAGAATTTGCGAACAGCAGCTTCCAAGAGCTACATACTCGCTTCGTCGTTGAGAGAGATACAAGTGCTTTGCTTTCTTGAAAACCAAGACACATCCTGTTTCCAAGTATTTGACAAATTCCAGAGGTGCTTTTTCTATCGACTCCGCAACCGGCCAGATCGCATCTCGAAGATCCTAGAAGATTAAAGTCTCCCTTCTTGGGATACCAGAGACCGATGCTTGAAGATGAGGCAACGTATTTGATAACACGTTTTACCGCACTGAGATGGGATTCTCTAGGATCTGATTGAAACCTAGCACAAATGCAAACACTCAACAAAATATCAGGTCTAGAAGCAGTAAGATAAAGAAGTGAGCCGATCATGCTTCTGTACAGCTTTTGATCTACTTTCTTCCCTTCTTCATCCTTGTCTATCTTCTGAGAACATGACATTGGTATGTCAATCTTTTTGCAATTTTCCAATCCAAACCTTTTGACAAGGTCATTCGCATATTTTTCTTGATGTATAAAAGTTCCTTCCTTCATTTGTTTAACTTGAAGTCCAAGAAAGAATGTTAATTCTCCCATCATACTCATTTCAAACTCATCCCGCATAGACTTAGAAAATTTCTTGCATAGACTCTCATTAGATGATCCAAAAATAATATCGTCCACATATATTTGAACAAGTAAAAAGCTTTTGCTTTCCTTTTTGATAAACAAAGTAGTATCTACTTTACCTTTGACAAAACCATTATGTAATAAGAATTTACTTAGTTACGTAGGTACCATGCTCGAGGTGCTTGCTTTAAACCATACAAGGCCTTTTTCAGTCTAAAGACTGAATGTAGTTTCTTTGGGTCTTCGAACCCAGGTGGTTGTTCCACATAGACTTCCTCATTGATGAATCCATTTAGGAATGCACTTTTGACGTCCATTTGGAATAACCTGAAATTTTTATAACAAGCAAATGCAAGTAATAGACGAATAGCTTCTAACCTTGCTACTGGAGCATAAGTCTCATCATAGTCTATTCCTTCTTCTTGCGTATATCCTCTGGCCACGAGTCTTGCTTTGTTTCGTACGACTTTTCCTTCTTCATTCATCTTGTTCTGAATACCCATTTGGTTCCAATAACAGTTTTACCTTTTGGTTTAGATGTCAACTCCCAGACATTATTGATGTTGAATTGTCTGAGTTCTTCTTGCATAGCTTCGATCCAACTTTCATCAGATAAAGCTTCTTCTATGCTTTTTGGTTCGATTTCAGAAATGAGAGCCACAGCACTAGATTCTTCATGCCTTTTTGATCTGGTGCGTATTCCTTCATTCATTTCGCCAATAATGAGATCTTTAGGATGACTGGATTTATGCTTCCAGTTACTGGTTGTTCTTCCTAGTTGATGATCTCTTTCTTTGTTTGAATCTTCATGTGCTTCTTGATGTTGGACTTCCGAGAGGCGAGATGCTTCTTGAGTTGTAAGCATTGGAAGGTGCGGAGTCGGTTCGCATTCTTCATACCGAGTCCGGCTGGATTCATCTTGCATTGAGTCTTGGAATTTAACATTCGTTGATTCCTCCACTAACTGACTTTTCTTATTGTAGACTCTGTAGGCTTTGCTTGAAATAGAATATCCAAGAAAGATGCCTTCATCTGATCTTTCTTCAAACTTACCAACTCTATCATTTGCATTTTTCAAAATAAAACATTTGCAACCAAACACATGAAAGTATGAAACAATAGGCTCTTTACCTTTGAACAATTCATAAGGGGTTTTCTCCAAAATAGGTCTTAAAAAGACTCTGTTTATAATATAGCATGCTGTTGAAACGACTTCAGCCCAAAATCGTGAAGAAATTTTGCTTTCAATTAAAAGTGTTCTAGCCATTTCTTGAAGAGATCTATTCTTTCTTTCCACAACTCCATTTTGCTCTGGAGTATATGGAGAGGAAAACATATGATTAAAACCAGATTTATCACAAAATTTTGTAAAATCTTTATTTTCAAATTCACTTCCATGGTCTGTTCTTATGCTTGAAATTGCACATCCTTTTTCATTTTGAACCTTTTTGGCAAATTTTTCAAAATACGAAAAGGTTTCGACTTACTTGAAAAAAAATATACCCAAGTAAAACGGAGTAATCATCCACAATTACTAGGCAATATTTCTTACCTCCAATGCTCGAGTTCTGGTTGGTCCGAAGAGATCCATATGAAGCAATTGAAGTACATGATTAGTAGAAACATGATTTATTTGCTTAAATGAATTTCTTACCTGCTTTCCCGAGAATGCATGGAGTGCATGAATCAGACTTTTGGTATGGCAATTTAGGTAGACCTCGAACAAGCTTCTTTGATGAGATTTTGGCTAATTGTTTCATATTGACATGGCCAAGCTTTCGTGCCATAAGACTGCTTCATCTTGAATTGAGATTAGGCATTGTGCTTCATTTGGTTTTACATCAAGAAGATAGATATTTCCATGTCTTCGTCCCATGAAAGACTGAGTTGTGTCTTTGCTAATTCCAGAACACGTGCCTTCTTGAAAGGAGATCTTGAAACCAGTATCACACAATTGGCTAATGCTTAGAAGATTGTAGTTGAGTCCTTCCACTAGAGAGACATTGCTTATTGTGAGATTTCCAATTTTCACAGTTCCAAAACCCACAATACTTCCTTTCTTGTTTCCACCAAATGAAACTTTTCCACCATTTACTTGAACAATCTTTATGAAGCAATTTGAGTCTCTGTCATGTGTCTTGAACATCCACCTTTGTTAAGATACCACTTAACTTTCTTTTTGACAGAGACCTGCAATCAAAGAAGAGTCTCACGCTTTCTTTGGTACCCAAATTTTCTTGGGTCCTTTGGCGTTAAGAGAAAAAGCATTACTAGGCCATACTCTCTTAACAGGCCTCCAAACCATAGGACATTCTTTTTCAAAATGATCCTCGATTTGTTACACTTTGAACACCTTAGAGCACTTCGACCTACCGACTTTACAAAGACTTTCTTGAAATGATTTTTGTAAGTCTCCTTTGTTGGTCTATTCTTAATTCTTTTTTTTTACTCTTGGAAAATCAATTAAAGGAATTGTTTCAGCTGTCATACCCAAACCAGACTTGTTAAAGTAAGGTCTTTGGACTGAAAAGAACTTTTTCAAGTTTTTCAGACCCTATTGAAAATTTCTTTGAAATATTTGATAAGTCAGTTTTTAAGAAAGCATTTTCTTTTGAAAGTTTATCTTCATTCTCCTTAAGAGTAGAAAAATTTAAATCTAAACTTTTCACTTTTTCTTCTAAAATATTTTCCTTTTGTTTTAAAACTAAGTTTTCCTTTTTCAGTTCGGAAATCCTTTTAGAGAAGTCTTAAGACTAAAACAAAGTTCATCAATGTATTTAGAGACTTTGACAGGAATTTTATAATCACTTACCTCAAATTCACTTTGTCCGAGTCGACCCGAGTCCGAGTACGATTGTGCCATCAGACATAGGTTAGCATATTCCTCATCACTTTCTTCACACTCGTATCGCTCCAAGTTTCGGCTTTGAGAGCTTTTCGAGACTTTTCAGCTTTTCCTCTTTTCTTCTTCAGAGAGGACAATTTGGTCTCGATGTGTCCCTTTTTCTTACATTCGAAGCAAACTACATCTTTGTTTGGTTCCTCATTATCAACAAACTTGGTTTGCTGTTTCTGAAAAATTTGTTTCCTTGGGTTGAACCTTCTTCCTTTTCTATTCAACTTTCGAACCTTCTAATCATAAGAGCAAGCTCCTCATCATCCGAGATCTTCTTCAGAATCAGTATCATCGAGAATCATCGTTAGATTTTAATACAATGGATTTCTTACCTCTTGAGTCTTCATCTTCATTAATTCGTTCCACTTCATAAGACTAAAGAGTTCCAATCAGCTCGTCTACAGATAATGGCATAATTCTTTGCGTCTCTCTTATTGAAGTCTTTATATGATTCCAATCCTTGGAGAGTCCACGCAGTAGCTTGTTCACCTTCATAGGATCAGAAATTTTCTGTCATTGATTCTCAAGGCCATTGACAATATCTGTAAAACGGCTAAACATGTCGGTTATAGATTCTCCTTGTTTCATTTTGAATGCTTCATATTGACCAAGGAGAATGTTGATTCTCGGGTCTCCTTCACTCGGTCTGTCCCTTCATAAGTGATATGTAATCTATCCAGACTTCTTTTGCTGTATCACAAGAAGATATTCTGTTATATTCAGTTGGTGATAAAGCACAATATAAAGAGTAAATTGCTTTTGCATCGAGTGCTTGTCTCTTGTTTATCTCTTCTTGAGACATTCCGCTGGGTTCAACAATATCTTTCCCTCTTTCGGATGCGATGCAGCAGTAGGAGTAATTCCTCTTTCCACCACATTCCATTCCGGAGGATCCTTTGATCGTAGAAAAGCTTTCATCTTGTTTTTCCAGATGTTGTAATCCTTTCCATCAAAGTAGGGTGGTCTTGTATTGCTTTGCCCTTCCACCAACCCTGGTGCTAGCATACTAGCCATGGATCTTTTACTCTGAAGTAAAACACTTCAAATAAAGTAAGTACACAAGCTCTGATACCAATTGATAATGCTAGTACGAGTACCTAGAGGGGGGTGAATAGGTATTATGAATATTTTCTTGCAGTTTGCGTAATACTTAAACAGATGAAAGATTAAAAATCAATCGTAAGGCGAGTAAAGGAAAGAGAGAATTAAACACGAGGTTTATAGTGGTTCGGCTTGATTCAAGCCTACGTCCACTTTCTTCGCACCGACAGCCGATTGGCTGGATTCCACTATGAACAAAGAGATGTTACAGTGTTGATCTTCCTTGATCTCTCGATGTAGATGATCTACTACACTCGCTCAAGGTATCACCAAGTACAAACACTCTCTATGTATACAATTTCGCTCGAACTGTCTCGACTAACAATCAAGGTTCTTCAGACTCTGGAATTTATCTATCGATCACACACTTAGAACAACTAGAACTTCTTCCTTTTATACTCCTTTATGCCATCATAGCCGTTGGCACTTACCAAAGGAATTCCTCCAATCTACCCGTTGGACGGAATCAATTAAGAAGATCATCCGAGCTATTTAAGGAATCGATGATAGCCCATCAATCCCGTTCGCCTATACAATCAGGATTTTGGTTTCAAGAATAGAACATTCCAAGAATGTTTCATCGAACATCAGATCTTCAATTGATCTTTGATAAGAATCAAAAGAATCCAAAATGATTATCCAACCAAGGTATCTATTCCGGAGGATTGGATCAAATCCCCAACCATATACTTCGGCCGGATATCCTACGCAACCGGGATTAGAAAGGCGTCGGGGAGAATAATCTTGAGTCTTGAGTCTTGAGTCTTGAGTCTTGAGTCTTGAGTCTTGAGACTTTAGATTATAAAGTCTTGAGACTTTAAACCAATGATATCAAGACTGGGGCGATAGAAATGTTTTGTCGCTTCAAAATCTTCTGGAAAGATTTCTCCAACAGATGTCAAGCTTAAGTTGGTCGGGAACATGCATTTTGAGAACTTCTGTTTGATGCCTGAATTCACTGTCCATTGACAACGACTTTCAATCAATAGATACATGACATTTACAAATCCGTTCATCAGGCAAACAATGTACCATTGGGATTCTTTAGTGTTTGAAATCAAATTTCGATCGTGCCATCATGGTCATTCTTCTCTTGACAAAATGCTCATTTAAGTCAATTGGGATCACGCATTACAGGAATTCAGGCTTGATGCCCAAAATTGTCCCTAAATTAGTAAATTTGAATTTCAATCAATTTATAATCGTCGGATCCATTCCAAGAAACAAAAGTAGGTAAACAAATAAAATGCAACCATGATGGAGATCCCAGTCGCCAGTCGGGGCAATTGCGATGATCCAAGGGATTTATTCCTACATACATTCTAATTCACTATAGAAGGCTCATCAATTAACATGGCTAAAATATATATCACACTTATAAGGACATAGAGAAAAGTCCCGATACCTCATCTTAGGGTAATTGCAAGAGAGAGATAGCCCCCTAGTACGAGCCAACTTAGGTAACTAATTGAACCATTTTCTCTATACATCGAAGTTCTGTTGCAAGCGTGTCCCAACAATAATGGATCCTTATACATTCTTTGGTACAAAACTCGGACTTGTCTACTCAAAGACGAGTGAAAGCTGTGATGTGAAAGAATTTTCATCTTCATATGGAGATTGATGGAACACTTTCCATGGCGATAGATGAAGAATGAATATGGAAGTTCTTTCCTTGTCCCTACAACACGGTGAACCTAGCATTGTACTCTATTGTCACAACAAAAATAAAAAGAAAAGAAGGGAAAAAGAAAAAAATATTTCGATCATTCAAACCAAAATATGCAACAGGACAAATAGGTGAGTGCGAGAGAAATTGCCCATGTGTCTAACCAAGTTGGTAGGCGAGGGTAAGTTTTTCAAGTGGAACTTCTTTTTGTGGTCAAGATACGGGGAGAGAGCTTTTGCTCTCTCAAGTAGATTGAAAAATCTGCACAAGTTGCTGAACAGATGTTCCCTCACTTGTTTTTTATACGATGGATGTTAGAGACATTTCGCAAAAGTTAAATCCGGCTCCATTGGCGAGACTTGATGTGTGGCACTCGGTAGGGGACCGTGTTGACAACAGTATCCTGATAGAAAGAATTGCCTCCCGTCGGAGATATTTTTTCAAGATAATTTCCTTTGTTAGAGAATATTCGAATGTCCACCTCAATTCTCTTCATCTCTGGAGAGTGAGCATATTATCCCTCTTCAATCGTGCTTATCCTCAACGGATCGATCATGCATCTCCTCCAACTTAGCTTTTCGATCGGCGGGTTCCAAGTATGCTTCGGCGCGTCGTGTTCGGTCAGGCCCTGATGGTCCCAACCAGCACTGGAATCGATGGTGCGATGAGATAGGAACTGTTTCAGTGGCGGCGAGGAGGACCGGTTGGTGATGAGGATGCTCGTCTCGGGTCACGTTCCCTTGATGATTTTTTTTTTTTTAATCAGTTCCCTTGATGATTCGGTGGCCATTGCTTGTCCTCAGAATTTTTGACAGAACTGAGAGGTGCATTTATGAGGTTAAATCGGCTCATCTACTTCATTGAAGGGCAACAACCTAATAAATTCCAAGTACAGGCTCGATCCATTTCGTGAAGAATAAATTATTTAATCCTGCTCCCAGGAACAAGCGGCTTCAAAGAGGATGGGGCTTTGATCCGGCGGTCTTCTCCTCGGTCTCCTGTTGATCCTTCTTGTTTTCCGTATCTGGTTGTAATTCCGTTCTTTGCCTTTAGGTAGAGTGCAGGAGGTTCGGAGGTTGTCTCCGTTTGTCTTCTTTCTTCCTTAGGAGTTTCGTCGCTTATCGTGTAGCCTTGTGCTCTTTTACATCGGATCCCCCTCACTTTGCCGCCACTGGTCAGAGTGTGGGTTATGGTTCCGATCTTTTGTAAGCTTCCCTTCTTTTAATTTAATTACCTTTACCAATTTTTTTTATTTAAAAACATTATTTTAAGAATGAATGCTTCCGTCGTTTGAAATAATTAATTAATAAAAAATATTTTCATAATCTATAATAATTTATGCCTAAACATTTTCATGAATAAAAAAATGTATTTTGTTATTTTCCAAATCTATTTTTTCGTGAAACAAGCACACCATAAAATGTCAAGGAGTGTCCTTTGGCTATTTATTAAGTCTCAATAAATGTGTTATGACAATTGAAATGTTAAGCAAGTGTTTCCGTTAAAATGTGCAATTACGTTTATTTTCCAAACTTCAAAGTATGTTGAGAAATGTGTATTTTTATTTTTGTAGTCCCTTAGGGCGCTTATTAATTTATTTTCCTTAACTTTGGACTTATATAGAGTCAATGGGTGGTTAAATAATTGATTATTTTATACGGCCGCCACTTAATGTAAAAAGAGGGCTCATTGAATTTATTCTTCTTTTTAAATTCGTCGACCCATATTGACATCAATTCGAAGAGACAATAATGTAACTGATATTTTAATGAGTGTCTTAGAGACATCTGTACAACCAATGCTTTGAAAAATAATTTATTTTGAATAAAATATAATTAAAGACATCCCTATAACTAAAATATCTAACCAAATATTTTTCTAGAAGACATTATTGTAAATGAGCGTATGGGCTGGAGGCGAAACAATCCATGTGCTCATTGAAATTTTTGCACATCTTCTCCATTGCTGAGGTCAAACATGGGTCATGAGGTACGTAACCCGCGAAATATAATTTACGTTACAAGAGGAAAATTATTTCAAATTTCAACCTCTTTCGTCATTTGCTTGTGAGGTTTATTTGACTAGCCTAGGAATTGCAACTTAGTAAAGACCAGTTCTTTAATTTGCATAAGCATTCAGCTAACCAAAAGTCAAAATCAGCCGCTAAAATGTGACTAAATACGTGTAAACTCTTTCGAGTTACGACACCTTTATAAGCTGAATGTTTATATCTAATCAATTCATGAGGCGTACAATGTGAAGCGAATCTCTAGATGGCTTAGCCTTTTGTACAAGTCCCTTTGACGTCTGGCGAGCATAATATGAGTCAACTTAAAATATTCAATGAAGTCAAAAAATCTCTTAATTTGCTCTGCAAGAAAGTTGCTACTTTACGTGATAAGAAGAAAAAGAAAATGGCTACATAATTCATTCCTTTTAACAAAAAGATGATAAAAATGGTTACTTATAGCTTGTTTGTTAATGTTCCTATTTCTTTGTTTTTCTATTCTTTTTGTGACTTGGAAAAAAAAATCTATTTGGTAATGTCAATTAATTTTTCTACTTCCCGGAATAGAAAAATAGCTAGGGAATAATTTAGAACAAAAATAAGAAGTAGAAAAGAGTAACTTATTATTATGGAGAACAATTTTTAGAAATAAGTCATTTTCTTCTTTTCTTTTCTTTTTATTTCTTGCCACCTCATGCCTCATGCCATTCACCACCTTGCCTTGTTGATTACCGTTGTCGAGAGCAAGAAGAAGAAAAGAGGAAAAAAAGAAAAATCTAAATATATATATATATATTAAAAAATAAAAAGAAATTCTATGTTTTAAAAAAATTCATGAGTTGTATCAAACACATTTCTATTTCTTTTTATTATAAGAATATAAATTTTGTATAATTACCAAACACGCTCTTTTACTAAGAAATTGTTACAGGGAATAGAAATGGAAAAATAATATTTCTGAAAAGAAATTGTTCTCTAAAATAGAAATGTTACTAAACACACTATTAATTCATTGGCAACACAAGCATGGAATCCAATTTTGAGATCTGTTGATGGGGAGACATATGATGGAACGAATGAATGGATGGAGGAATGAGAGCTCGAATTGGAGATCCATGGATCGTAGATAGTCTCTCCCCATGGCCTTTGACCTGTCAAAGCATTTTTCTTAGACCACAGTATTTTGCTAATATTGTCGAATAATTCTCTCGTTACCTAAAATCAATCTTACATTCCGACCATCTGTTGCGGATCCTCAATTGCGGAAGAGATCCTGAAAGCTTTCGACACTCAACAAGCGAGTCTCGATCGTCAAAGCCAAAGAGAATTCAAGATCCAACCACGGCTGCGAATAGTGTTGGATGGACTTTTCGTTCTACTGTTCTACCTGGGAAAAGTCGGGCACACGTGAATAGAAAATTGCAGCGTGCGTTGTGCGGTCGCCCTTTGCTCAAATTTGGCTTCCCAGTTCGCACTGCTTTTCTGTGGCCGGGATTTCGGAACACGAAAGAAAAGCGGATAACAACAGTCCAAAAAAATAGTCATCAGGCCAGGATAAATTTCGAGATGTATACTGCATCATTCGTATATTATGCCAACCGTTATTCTCTTGATAGTCAATTATGTGCATCTCACCGTGGGATTCACCTGATTAGTGGCTATAATGGAATTGGATTGATGAATCGCATAACATTTTTTTATTTTTTATTTTTGGTTTCGGTAAGTTTCGAATTCTTTTAAGTGCACGAAGATCGACATTCAGTTTTGATTGCTCATGCTGCGCATGTCTAAAAGTTTTGCCCACACCAAGCGTGCATGCATCTGCTGCTTTGAAAAATGGTTCGTAGACTTTGATACGGAGAACACGAGTTTGTCTTATTTAGCCTATAAGACAACATAAACAGATGGAATCGATTTTCAAACATATTTCACTTGTCTAAACATCATTCAATGTTTATCACATATTCTCACTATAAATTCATTTTTCTTCCCATTGGATTACAGGTCTCATTCACTTCAAAGAAAATGAGCCCAATACAACCTTAGGACTCAAGTTTGGCTCATGCATTGGGATCTAAATCCAACTGCCAGTTTCCAAAGGTTTGGGCATTGGGGTCTTAGGTCCGTCTGTTAAGCACTTGGAGCCAATCATTGATGACGGTCTTGCAATAGCGAAAATCAACCCCTATCCAAAAATATAAAAGTTACTTAATCTTTTTCTAAATTTAAGCATGAGTTTTGATTGATTATTTTTTTTTCATCGATTCAATTTTCTGAATTAGTCAAACCACTAAAAAAAAGAAGAAATCATTATTTTTTATTTTTGATAGCGGAACCAACCGAACACGCCAAGCGTTATGGACGTCGACCCAATTTTTGGGGTTTCGAGACCACAAGTGAACGTGGCGGTGCCATTTTTCTCTTTATTAAAAAAGAAGCCGTAATTTGACCGTCCGGTCGAGCCTGGTCACGCTCTTCTCATCCCGCACCTCATTACGTCTCTCACACGTTTTCCAAGTCGCCGGGATCGCTCGCCGACATGTAACCCTCGTTCCGATCTCGATCTCGATCTCGCTCGGCCTATAAATAGAACAAAACCTAACGTACCCCTCTCTCCCAGAAGAGAGCAAGAGAGCAACAGCAAGAGAAACGATCAAAACACATAGAAGAGAAAGATAAGAGAGAGATGGGTTCGATAGATATGATCCAAAAGCCGCACGCAGTGTGCATCCCCTACCCAGCCCAGGGCCACATCAACCCCATGCTCAACCTCGCCAAGCTCCTCCACCACCGGGGCTTCCACGTCACCTTCGTCAACACCGAGTACAACCACAGCCGCCTCCTGCGCTCCCGCGGCCCCTCCTCCCTCGACGGCCTCCCATCCTTCCGATTCCGCACCATCCCCGACGGCCTCCCACCCTCCGATGTCGCCGACGCCACCCAGGACATCCCCGCCCTCTGCCAGTCCACGAGTAAGTTCTGCTTGCCCTACTTCCGGGACCTGCTCGAGAGGCTCAATGAGGAGAGCACGACGTCGGGTTCCCCGCCGGTGAGCTGCGTGGTGTCGGACGGCGTGATGAGCTTCACGCTTGATGCCGCTGAGGCGATCGGTGTGCCGGAGGTCCTGTTCTGGACGACGAGCGCGTGCGGCTTCATGGGCTACGTACAGTACCGCAATCTTGTTGACAAGGGTCTTACTCCACTCAAAGGTATGCATTACTAAATAAAGGTCTGATTTGGTTTGTTTAAGTATTCCCACTTGGAAGGTCTACGGCTAATGATTTTTTCATTTCTCTTTTGTGTATTTGGTTTGCAGTTCACATTGTTTAGTTTATTTTGTTCCGGATTTGCATGATTAGTCAGTGGCCGAATATTCATAGTTTTCTACTAGGTAGAGTATTTAACTAAGTCAACAGTCAAAAGTAGAATTTTAGATGTGAAAACATTTCCATGAATGGTCAAACGGTTTGATTAATTGACTGTCAATTTGCAGATGCAAGTTACTTGACAAACGGGTACCTAGACACCATCATCGACTGGATACCCGGGATGAGAAACATCCGGCTGAGAGACTTACCGAGCTTCATCCAAACCACTGACCCGGATGACCTGATGATACACTTCGTGTTGAGAGAGACCGAGAGAGCGAAGAGAGCCTCGGCCATCGTTTTCAACACGTTTGACCGGTTAGAGCACGAGGTCCTCGACGCTCTTAAGGCCACGTTCCCTTCCATCTGCACCCTTGGCCCCCTTCATCTCCTTACAGAGCAACTACCCGATGACGACACCAAGTCGATCGGGTCCAACCTGTGGAAGGAAGACTTGGGCTGTCTCGAGTGGCTCGACTCAAAACCGCCCGGCTCGGTCGTGTACGTGAACTTTGGGAGCATCACAGTGATGTCTCCGACACAGCTGGTGGAGTTCGCATGGGGGCTCGCGAACAGCGGCCAAATGTTCCTGTGGGTCATCAGGCCCGACTTGGTTGTCGGTGACACGGCGATCTTGCCATCGGAGTTCTCGGCCACGACAAGGGAGCGGAGCCTGCTGGCGAGCTGGTGCCCCCAGGAGCGAGTGCTAAACCACCCGGCGGTCGGTGGGTTCCTGACCCACAGCGGGTGGAACTCGACGATCGAGAGCATCACGGCCGGCGTGCCGATGTTGTGCTGGCCATTCTTCGCGGAGCAGCAGACGAATTGCCGGTACAGCTGCGAGGAGTGGGGGATCGGGATGGAGATCGACGGCGACGTGAAGAGGGACAAGGTGGAGAAGCAGGTGAGGGAGCTGATGGAGGGGAGACAGGGAAGGAGATGAAGAGGAAGGCGATGGAATGGCAGGAGATGGCCCGGGAGGCCACGCGTCCTTCCGGGTCGTCCTGCTTAAACCTGGACGAAGTGATGGACAAGGTGTTGCTGTCGCCCAGAAGAGATTAAAGTTTGTTTGGAAATTCGTTTGCGATTGCGGAATGTATGAGAAGAACTCTTTAGACGGTCCTCTTGTCTGGATCTTATCAACTTCAGTCTCGTGGCTTGGATTTATTTCCATTTATTTTTGTGCAATAGGCAATGAAATGGCGGCTGGTGATAGCATTGGAACAATAAAAAAATAATAATGATAATAATAGTCGTATTACCGTATGGACCTGATAATCCCATTTCGAGGGCACTAGCCAAATTTGAACATTTACCAAATACATGATTGGTTGAATAACTTATTATCTTATTCTGCCACCACTTCCTCTAAGAAGAAGACCAACTGAATTTCTTCTCCTCTTTAAGCTCGTTGCCCCACACGTTTTCCTTAGGGAATGATTTGAATAAATAATTATAATTAGGATTTTGTCATTGAGTGGCGTTGATACACGTTTTCCTTAGAGAATAGTTTGAAGAAATAATCATAATTAGGATTATATCATTGAGTGGCGTTTATATACATTCTTTTTTCTCCTATGCTGAGGTCAAACATGGATCATGCGGCACGTAATCCGCAAACAAAACGACTCAATATAACGAGGAAAGTTTTCAATCTTTTACGTTTTCAATAATTAGGATCCTTATTTTTTCAACTATATTTTACTAACCTAGGATTTGAAACCTATGATTGAAATTAAGCCAATTGTTTAATATGAATACGCCGTTGCTAACCAACCTTAAATGGATTTCCAGCTAAAAAATTGAAGGTTATATGCAAATCGTACTAAATGCGCGTAACCTCTTTAGAGTTAGGATATTAGCATAAACTTAATGCTTATACTTAGGGCATGCATGTTTTCACTTTTTTTTTCTGTTTAAGAATAGATTTTCTATTTTTTTGTTCCGGGAACAAAAAAAGAATAGAAACGCGTTTGTTTGCGTTTTTGTTCAAAATGTGTTTTTTTTTTGTTCCCGGAACAAAAAAAAAACGAAAATGAGAAACAAAAAAAAAATTGTTTTTTGTTCCAGAAACACTTTTGAAGAAACACTTCTCTCTCTTCTCTTTTCTTCTTCTTTTCTTCTTGTTTTTTCTTTGGCCGGTCATCGGCCTCGGCCATGGTCGGCGACCGGCCATCAAGGGCCGGCGATGCTGTCGAGGGTTGGCGACTTCGCCGAAGCGTCGCCGGCCCTCGGCGAGGCCGAGCGTCGCCGGATGCTGGGCAAGGCCAAGCTCGCCCAACCAAGGCGAGGCTGAGCCTTGCTTGTGCCGGCGAGGCTCGGCCTCGCCTTGCCATGGCTGGGCGAGCTCGAGCTCGCCTAGATTCGGCGAGATCAAGCCTTGCCAGGGGTCGGCGACGCTCAGCCTCGCCGGATCTGGGCGAGGCTCGGCCTCACCTCACCATGGCTAGGCGAGCTCGAGCTCGCCTTGCCGTGGTTGGGCGAGGCTGCCGGCCCCTGTTGGCCGGTTGCCGGAGGCTAGCGACCGGCCAAAAGAAGAAAAAAATAAAAAGAAAGGAAAAAAGGAAAAAAAATTAAAAGAAACAAAAAAAGAATATAAATTTACCAAATGTATTTCCATTCATTTTTAATTCCCGAACAAGTTTACCAAACACGTCTTTTGGTCAAAAATTGTTCCCGAACATAAATAGTTTTTTCTATTTTGTTTTGTTTTTTTTTTTTTTGGTGACTCGAGTAACCCCGCACGGCCGACAGTTGGGAAGTAAACCCGGGAAGGCACGTAGGAAACCACCACCCACGAACCCCGGGTAAGTCGCTAAATGATCCGTCAGCCTCCCTACAACTTGCGTTGCAGGGGCTTCAAACTCTAGACCTCATACGTGGAAGTCTGGAGCCTACTCAATGGAGCCCCGTGGTGGGTGGTTAAATAGTTTTTCTATTTCTGTTTGTTCCTTGAACAATTTTGAACGTAAAACGTTACCAAACACGCCTTTAATAGCTGAGTCTCGAATAGGCTGAGCCTTTGTACTCGTGATGTCGATTGCTAGATTATCACAAAGAGTACGGCCGATAACCATAGTAAGTTTTGACTTGAAAGATTTGACTAAACTTAAAAGAAAAAAAGTACTTAATTCGCTAAGAAAGTTCCTACATATGTGGTAAAGAATTTCAAAAAAGAAAAGAAAATGGCTATTTAATTCATTCGATGAAAAATACATCTATATAAGAATTAGAATCTTCCCTACTGTAGTGTTAAAAAAATGTTCATAGTTTCATTTTTGATAAGACACTATTGGTGCGTTTATTTTTTGCAAAATAAACGATTAAGAAAATATTTTCCTAAAACTAATCACTTGTATTGCTTAACAAAATAAATGAATGAATTTTTTTTCACCATTAATTAATATTTTAAATAAAAATTGTTGCCCGCAATCAAAATGTTTTTCATTATCTAATTATTTCAAGTGATATAAATGATCATTTTGAGAAAAATGTAATTCAAATAATTCATTATCCTCGAAACAAATGAACTTGCCTATTTCCTTTTAGGATCTGGGAATGTAAATTCCCAATGTTCCAATATTCGACTACGAAACTCTGTTTTTTTTTTTTTAATTTCAGCTAATTGTTTTAGGTTTTAGGAAACAGATTCTTTAATTTCGGATGAAAATAACTATATGGTGTTTTTGAAGTACTAGTTTTGACACTCTAGAAGATATCGGAGTCATCGAATCCAAAACAAAAACGTATAAATATTCCCTTAAAAATCCAAAGATTGAAATGGTATCAAATAGAATTTTTTAATCTGCTATTGAGCTCCGGATGTTAGGGTGGAGGCTTGCTATTGCTCACAAAAAGTAGGACCACGTAAACGAAAAATAATTGAACTATGCGTATATAAACCCGTTCCTTTCAATAATGAGTCATCGATTTCAATATATAGAACTCGTGAATAATAATGATAGTTGTGGATGATTGATCTATAAATTAATGTTGGCAGATGGTAAATCGTTTTTTTGAAAAAAATTCACTTATTTGAACATCATTCCGTATTTATGATAGGAATAATATTATGAAAAACCCTAAACTAGTTTGCCTAAAATAAATTTATCCAAAATTAATTTTTCTCTAAAAATCCAAATTGGTACACATTTGATAAATTTAATCTTTGTTAGTTTTCATTAAATTTTACTTTCAAATTGTCAAGTTAGATGACATATGATATTTTATAGGTGTACTAATTTATAGTTTTATATTTCATTTATCATAGATATATCAATTTATGATTTTTAATGGAGAATAAATTTGCAATAAGTGTACCCATTTGGGATTTTTAGTAGTCAAAAAATTAATTTATGATAAATGTACCGATTTTGAATTTTTAGTACCATTAACCTTTGTTAATAATCCTTATTATAAATCCATTTTTCTCCTCCCCAAGTTACTAACTCTGATTGTTTTATAAGAAACGAATTTTATTGAAAAATATTTCCGATAATTTCTTTATTATTATATTTTTTTTTGGTGGTTACTTTTGCTAATAAGATGGAAGTCTTTAGTTATAGGAAAGTAAGGGAAACGCACGACAAAAAAAGAAGAAGAAAAATCTCGAGTATGACCCTAAAGCTTGTGGCTACCGAGGGACCTACGTCTGAACGTCAAGGATCCAAGTCTAGTTGCTGTCCTCTATGGTCCGTCGACTTGGAGGCGTTGGGTTCGCTTGTTAAGCACTTGGATCCAATCATTAGTGACGATCTTGACGTATTCGGAAAAATCGTTGATGATTTTCTGAAGAAAATCCATTGTCTCAAAGTTAGGGAGATGTCTTTATTGATCGAAATGATTTTCTTTGGACTCATCTTTTTATATCATCTGAATGGCGAAATATTTAAGCAAATACTATTTAATGTTGATTTTTTTCATCAAACCTGCCAACAAACCGACGTATATCAAAAGGGTCTCCCGGCCTATAAATGTACCCCAACCTACCTTCTTCCCATGACAATTGCCATCTCTCTTTTCCATACCGAAAGGAAGAAAACACTCAAGACGCGGAAGAAGATGAGCCTAAAGCTACACGCAGTGTGCATCCCCTTCCCAGCGCAGAGCCACATCAGCGCCATGCTCAACCTCGCCAAGCTCCTCCACCACCGGGGCTTCCACGTCACCTTCGTCAACACCGAGTACAACCACAACCGCCTTATGCGGTCCCGCGGCCCCTCCTCCCTCGACGGTGTTGGAAGATATGATTTTGTGTTTTGTAATTATAGGAATATAAATGTATTTTAGGATAGAAAAAGATAGGCAATTCTTTTCTTTCCTTTATTATTTTCTTCCTTGTAATTAAATACACGAGAGATGTACAGAATTACAAAAAATGAAGTAGAAAACGATTTGCTTCTTCGTTCTTCCTTAGCATTCGTCATCTTCATCCTCCTTTTCTGACATGGTATCAGAGCCAATCCGGTTCTGATTTTTTGCTTCCGCTTCGATTGCCTCATAAACCTACTTTGAAAATTCCAGAAGAACGTTGCCAAAGGAATCAAAATTCTTGATTGCCTGAAGGAACTTTACCTGCAAAAGAGGTTAACAGAGGAATCAACTTCTTATTTACAATGTCAACACCACAAGATCTTACCTCTCCTCTGTTGATCAATCCGTGATGAAGCTTCGATACAAGCCTTGGGAGATCAAGATTCGTCCGTCGTAGTCCCTGCACCAGAACAGCACAGACAAATCCAGGGCCAACATCCGCACGTGCAGTGGCAACATCAGGCTCAGGGAATTGCGGGGCAACCATTCACAGGTCACCCCTACCAGTGGATGCCGTATCCATGGTATCCTGGACCTATACCCAACTCATCATCGCCTGGCTACCACAGCAGCGCGCGGGTCGAAGAGGGTCCGCCAACCAGTGATGGGGTAAACCCTAGCATCGACCCGGAGCAGACGGGCGGAGCAAATACATCGGGTCAGAGAACCAATTCCCATTCAGGGTTTCAGAATGCGGATTACGGATTCGGCTTTGGCGTTCGGGTCGAGGGGAACGAATCCTTACCCGACCCCCGCACCAGGTTTCTTCCCATATCGAGATTCTCGCTAACGGTGGGCGGCCGGAACCGGGAACCGTTGTATACAACAAACAGCGACGGACCAGAATTAAAAATCATAAGTCAGCAATTGACAAAAAGTGCGGACAATTATTCAAGCTGGTCACGAGAATTCCGGCGGGCCCTCATAACGAAAGATAAAGAAGTTTTCATTGACGGATCTTTCGCGATTCCATCCGACGAGAGAAGGGCACGGCTCTGGAGGAGATGCAGCCAACTGGTGAGAACGTGGATTGGAAACTGCATCGCGCCCGAGGTCGCGGCCGGACTTCCCCCGACGGAGGATCCGAAGAAGATGTGGGAAAACATAAGAGAGATGTACGGAAAACTCGACCAAGTTAGAATTTTTCATCTCACACAACAAATTTCCGATCTAAAACAGGGGAACATGAGCATCGCGACAATATACAACAAGCTTTCCGGTCTATGGAATGAGTTGGAGGCAGTCGAAGAAAAATTCGACTAGCCTGATGTTATTCAACAGCAATACAGGCAGATGCGAGAGAGGGAAAAGGCAATACGATTCCTCCTCATTCTCAACGAAGCATACCTGTCGTTCCGATCTCACATACTCACCATGGAGCCCCTGCCGAGTCTCGGCCGTATCTATCAACTCGCCGTCCAGGAGGAGAGCCAACAAGGATCGGCGGACCACGGCAGAGGAGGAGACGGCATCGCTCTCGCGGCCAAGACCCATTTTCGCTCATCACGGAAGCTCGGGGAGAGAGGCGGATCTAGGGTTGTTCTTTGACAACGAAAACCCTAAATCCCTTTTAAAGAGGAGCATGGACGGTGGAGATTACTCCCATTCTCAATCGGACGGTTCGTGGCCACTCCAGGGGGCGATAGGATCGGACGGCTCGCGCGGTGTCCTCTCCAAAGCATCCGACGGCTCCCGTGCTATTTTCTTCAATCCATCCGACGGCTCACAAGGAAGCTATTTGATCGGATTGGACGGCCCGCGATCAATCAACGCGAGTGGGCTGGAAGGCTCGCGCGGCCCATTTCCAGGAGGGTCCGAGGGCTCATATGGGCCGATTTCGGCACAGGCTTATAGGCCCAATTCAAATACAAAAATTAATGGGCCACGGGGAAAAGGTAAATTATACTGTGATTACTGTAAACGCCCACACCATACTATTGAGAATTGCTGGAAATTGCATGGAAAGCCAGGAGAAAAGGAAAAGGGGAAATTTTCCTCAGTTTTTCAGGTCTCGGGACAACAAATGGGAAAATCAATTACTCCTGAACAATATCACGAGTTGATGGACACTTTGAAGAAATTGGATCCTTCTGATAAAGGAGGCAGCTTCACAGGTACATCATATTGTTTGATGAACTCAATTTCTAAGGATGCATGGATTACTGGAGCAAGTGATCACATAGTCTGTGATAGGAATTTACTTTCAAACATTAAAAAATTATCTTTTCCTATATCAGTACAACTTCCAAATGGAAATGACACCAAAGTTATAATGACTGGATTTGTAGAGCTTAGTTCTTTTATTACTCTTAAAGACGTGCTCTACGTACCCAACTTCCATTTCAACTTAATCTCAGTTGCTCGAGTCTGTGAAGAAAACTCATGTCACATCCTTTTCCATTCTGATAGATGTTTCTTTCAGGCCCTTTCGACTGAGAGACTGATGGGCTTGGGTAGAGTCAACCAGGGTCTATATTTTTGGTTGAATTCTCCGCATCTATCTAAATTATCTCCTGTTGCATTCAATAACTCTCTTTGTAATGCTACCGTCAATAGCATCAATTTCCTTAATCATAAACGATTGGGCCACAATGCATCATTTCCTTGTCCTAAATGTCCTATTTGTCCCATAGCTAAGCAAACACGTGCTACTTTCCCGAATAGCACTTCTCGAGCAGATGATATATTTTCTCTTATTCATGCTGATGTTTGGGGGCCCTATCATACTTTAAATCATGATGGGTCTAGGTTCTTTCTTACAATTGTGGATGACTACTCTCGTGCCACATGGATTTTTCTGCTGCAGTCCAAAAGTCAGGTCTTTTCTCATTTAAAGACATTCATTTCCTTGTCTAAGACTCAATTTCAGAAATCCATTCATAGGATACGTACCGATAATGGAAAAGAATTTTTTAATGCTGAATGTGCTTCCTTGTTCACTGTAAATGGGATATTGCATGAGAGTTCTTGTACCTATACACCTCAGCAAAATGGCATCGTTGAGCGAAAACATCGCCATCTTTTAGAAGTAGCTCGTGTGCTTAAATTTCAAGCTTCTGTCCCTGAAAAATTTTGGGGAGATTGTGTGATCACTGCAGCATATTTGATCAACCGTATGCCATCACGCATTTTAAAGGGAAAGACCCCTTTTGAATTATTGTATGGAAAAAAACCGAATCTGAGCAATCTCAGAGTCTTTGGATGTTTGTGCTATGTCACTACAGTGGGCCATAGAGATAAGATGGCGCCACGAGCTTCTCAATGCATTTTATGGGGTATCCAACTTTGCAAAAAGGATATCGGGTTTATGCACCTTCTACAGGGAATTTCTTTATTAGTAGGGATGTTATATTTCATGAAGATGTTTTTCCTTTTTCCTCAACAACTTTATCTGAAGAAGGAAAGACAAATCAGCAATTCTTGTTGGAAGAAGATTCATCATGTGAAGAAGCACTTATTATCCCTACTCTTCCACCAACAATTGATATCCTACCTCCAACACCTCTCATGAATATGGCTGAAGAATCTATTGCACATCCTCATGAAGATCGATCATTGCATGATGAACCAGCACAATTAGCGAGATACTTCGAAACCACTATTGCGAAGAATTATCCACCACACCACAAGTGCCACAGCGGCGTTCTCATCGAATCTCTCGACCACCAACTTGGACGAAAGATTATATATGTGGCTCTTCAAGATCATCGGGTACTCGTTACCCTATCTCCTCTTATGTGTCCTTTGATAGATTGACACCGTAACATCTATGTTGCATAAGTCGTATTTCCCGAAGATCAAGAACCGCTAGTTATAATGAAGCCAAAGATGATCCTCGTTGGCGAAAGGCCATGGAATCAGAATTACATGCATTGATAGACAATCATACCTGGGATGTTGTTTCAATGCATGATCATCGCAAACCCATTGGATGTAAGTGGGTATATAAGATAAAATATAAGGCAGATGGTTCTGTGGAAAGATACAAAGCTCGGTTGGTGGCAAAAGGCTTCACCAAGCGAGAAGGTTTCGACTATCATGAAACTTTTTCTCCTGTAGCAAAAGATGTCACGGTTCGTACTTTTCTGTCTATTGCTGCTTTTCGTGACTGGCCATTGCATCAAATGGATGTCCATAATGCCTTCTTACATGGCGATCTGGATGAAGAAATATATATGGAGCTTCCACCCGGATTACGGAGACAGGGGGAGTCGAAGGTATGTCGTCTCCGCAAATCTCTTTATGGATTGAAACAAGCTTCCAGACAATGGTATGCTAAGTTCACCAGCGCACTCTTGGCTGCTGGATTCAATCAATCCAAGTATGATTATGCCTTATTCACTTGGACAAAAGGTATGTCATTTATTTGCTTGATGATCTATGTTGATGACATTCTCATCATGGGAAATGATGATTCTGCTATAAAGAAACTTAAAGAGCATCTGCATTTGACTTTTCATATCAAAGACTTAGGATCACCTAAGTATTTTCTTGGAATTGAAATAGCTCGCTCAGATCAGGGCATATCATTGAGTCAACGGAAATTTGTGATGGAAATAATATCAGAAGCAGGATTATCAGGCTGTAGACCGTCAATCATCCCTATTGAGCAAAATGCTAAACTGACTTCTGTTGACTATGACATTGGTATATTCTTCTCTTCGGATGATCCGTTATTACAAGATCCCTCAGGATACCAGAGACTCGTGGGTAAACTGATATACCTCACTATGACTAGGCCAGATATTTGCTATGCTGTTCAGACTCTTAGTCAGTTTATGCACAGTCCAAAGCAGTCCCACATGAACGCAGCTTTGAAGATTGTGAGATACTTAAAGACTTGTCCAGGTTTGGGAATACTTCTTTCTCGAAAGTGTAACATGGAGATGACGGCCTATTGCGATGCAGATTATGCCACATGCCCTATGAGTAGAAGGTCTATTACTGGTTTCTGCATCAAATTTGGGGAATCACTTCTTTCATGGAAGACAAAGAAACAGTCTACCGTATCTTTATCATCGGCTGAAGCTGAATATCGATATATGGCTAAGACTGTTTGTGAAATAGTCTGGTTAAGGGGATTACTTCTGGATCTCGGAGCTTCGGTTAAAGGACCAACTTTACTCTTCTGTGACAATGATTTAGCACTCAAGCTTGCAGCAAATCCAGTACTACATGAAAGAACGAAGCATATAGAAGTTGATTGTCACTTTACTCGAGAAAAGATTCAAGAAGGAATTGTTGAGACAAGAGGGATCGGGACTTGAACAGCCTCGCGACATATTCACTAAACCTCTTTGTCAAAGACAACATACATATCTTCTAAACAAGCTAGGCGTCTTGGACATATACGAGACCACCAGCTTGAGGGGGAGTGTTGGAAGATATGATTTTGTGTTTTGTAATTATAGGAATATAAATGTATTTTAGGATAGAAAAAGATAGGCAATTCTTTTCTTTCCTTTATTATTTTCTTCCTTGTAATTAAATACACGAGAGATGTATAGAATTACAAAAAATGAAGTAGAAAACGATTTGCTTCTTCGTTCTTCCTTAGCATTCGTCATCTTCATCCTCCTTTTCTGACAGACGGCCTTCCGTCTTTCCGGTTCCGCACCATCCCCGACGGCCTGCCACCTTCCAATGGAGACGTCACCCAGGACATCCTGTCCTCTGCCAGTCCACGCAGAAGAGCTGCCTGCCCCACTTCCAGGACCTGATTGACAGGCTCAACGAGGAGAGCGTGATGTCGGGTTCCCCGCCGGTGAGCTGTGTGGTGTCGGACAGCTCGATGACTTTCACACTCGACACCGCTGAGGCGGTTAGCGTGCCGGAGGTCTTGTTCTGGCCGATGAGTGCGTGTGCTTTTATGGCCTACGCCCAATTTCGTAGTCTCATTGACAAGGGTCTTGCTCCACTCAAAGGTATGCATTACTAAATAACTTGTCTGATTTAGGTGATCTCACTTAGCATGTCAACCAAGCAAATTTTTTTACAGCTAAAGATTTTCCCTTGTTGTTTCTTCTTTAAAAGTTTGGTTTGTTGTCATATTCTTCAGTTTTGTTTGTTCCTGATTTATATGATCAGTGAGTATACAACAATGTCATTAATAAAGAACTATCTGATTTAGGAGCTTACGTAATCATTTCGTATATCCTTCGACAATATTCTAATGCTTTCCCTAATCCTAATCTAAGTATGACAAATGAATTGACAACACATAATGCCGTGTGACACCATAAACATCGAACGATGCACTTTAAAATTTCCGGAGAATCTGACCCTTTATGAGGACCATTTGCAGATGCGAGCTACTTGACAAAGGGTACTTGGACACCGTCATCGACTGGATACCCGGGATGAGAAACATCCACTTGAGAGACTTGCCGAGCTTCTTTCGAACCATTGACCCGGACAATCCGATCCTCAACTTCTGCTTGGTCGAGTTTGCGAGAGTGAAGAGAGCCTTCGCCTTGGTCTTCAATACGTTTGAGGGGTTAGAGCACGAGGTCCTTGATGTGCTTAAGGCCATGTTCCCTCCCGTCTACACTATCGGCCCCCTTCACCTACTCGTGGAGCAACTATCCGATGATGACACTAGGCCGATCAAATCCTGAGATAGCTAGTATAAGCACCTAGATGGGGTGAATAGGTGCACAAACAAATTTTCGAGATACGGAAGCGATTCTAGGCAATCGATAGAAAGGAAAATACGATCAAAGTAAGGTAAAGGTTAGGGAAGAGAGAAATGAACACAAGATTTATAGTGGTTCGGCTTATTCCAAGCCTACATCCACTCTTCCGCACTGACAGCCCACCAGCTGGATTTCACTATGAACAAAAGAGAAGTTACAGCACAGCTTTTCCTTGATTCCACAGTGTAGATGATCTACCACACTTCCTCAAGGTTTCTCACGAATATAAACTCTCTTTTGTTTACACGATTTTGCTCAACAAATGAATTGACTAAGAAGAAGAGTCTTCAGACTTTGGAATTCTTCTATTATGCACACTCTTGAACAACTGGAACGTCTTCCTTATATACTCCTTCATGCCATCATACCCGTTGGCACTTACCAAAGGAATTCCTCAAATCTACCCATTGGATGGAATCAATTAGGAAGATCATTCGAGCTATTAAAGGAACATGTTGATAGCCCATCAATCATGTTCGCCCATACAATTAGGATCTCGGTTTCCATAAGTAGAACATTCTAAGTATACTTTGCCAATCAACAGATCCTTAATCTTCGAATCAATTATGATCAAATAAAGGATTCTGTCATGTCATATCTAACCAAGAGATCTTCTCCAGTCGATAAGGCCACATCCTTAATGAAACATCCAGTTCTGGATAGCCTTTCTACAACATATTAGAAACTGTCAATGATGATAGACTTTGAGTCTTGAGTCCTGGCTGTCCGGAGGTCTTCAGATTTTAAATAGCAGAGTCTGCAAGCCTTCAGACTAGACTAATGGAAACATTTTGTCAACTTCAAAATACTTCACGAGGATTTCTCCAACAAATCCAACATGTGGAAGGAAGACCTGGGCTGTCTCGAGTGGCTGGACTTGAAACCGCCCAGCTCGGTCGTGTACGTGAACTTTGGGAGCATCATAGTGATGTCGCAGGCGCAGCTGGTGGAGTTCGCGTGGGCCTCGCGAGCAGCGGCCAGGTGTTCTTGTGGGCCATCAGGCTGAACTTGGTCGTTGGTGACACGGCGATCCTGCCTCCGGATTTCTTGGTTGCAACAAGGGAGCGGAGCCCGTTGGTGAGCTAGTGCCCCCAGGAGCGGGTGCTAAGCCACCCGGCGGTCGGTGGGTTCCTGACCCACTGTGGCTGGAACTCCATGATCGAGAGCATCGCAACTGGCGTGCTGGTGGTGTGCTGACCGTTCTTGGGGGACCAGCAAACGAACTGCCGGTACAGCTGCTAGGAGTGGGGTATCGGGATGGAGATCGATAGCGACGTGAAGAGGGACGAGGTGGATAGGCAGGTGAGGGAGCTGATGGAGGGGGAGAGAGGGAAGGAGATGAAGAGGAAGGCAATGGAGTGGAAGGAGATGGCCCGAGAGGCAACGCATCCTTCCGGGTCGTCGTTCTTGAACCTGTGATCAGCAAGGTGCTGCTGTCGCCCAGAAGAGATTAAGCTTGTTCGTACATTGCTTTGCGATTGGGCCATGTATCCGAACGATTCCGTAGGCAGTCCTCTTGTCTTGTCTGGACCGTACCGAGGCCCGTTGAAACATCGGTCTCGTCAATTCCAGTTGTTTTCATTTATTCTGTGCATGCGTGTGAAACGGTAGGCTGCAATAAAGTGTTTTCCAAGTTTTTATTGTTTTCTCCGTACATGCATTCGCGTTGATTTCTTCGTGAAGCATCCCGTGATAGCATTGGATCCAAACTCTCGCAGCCTTTCTTTGTCCATGACGAGTGCACCAGTCCGCCGACGCCACACCCCCCCAGTCATGCGATGGTCTAATGTTGGAGTAGTGCTCTAAGTAACGGCTTGGAGCTGATTATCTTCATCTATACATACAGAGAGAATTCCTCTTATTGCCATTAACGACTATGTGAATCATTGTGACGAGGGTGGTCAGAGGAGCAACAGTGGCTCAAGCCACAAGGACGAGGAGGGTTTGCGGATTGTGGTGGTCTGCCGTGATGCCGTTGGTGCTTTGCGATAGGCTAATTTCAGTTCGGCTCACTAAACTTTGAGCGCACATACTTCTTTTGTCTGGTATCAGAATTGCACGATTCTCCTAGGACAGAAACCTAACTTGTGATGTCCGGATTCCTAAAACATGCCCCGCTAGGATTTTGAGAATCACAATTTCTAAAACCATACAAAGGTGCTTCTTTTTCCGACTCCACTCAACGAACTCTAATTGAGTGCGAAGTGAGTTAGTCAACATCAGCATCGACGGATCACCCGCAGCTCAATTTGAGTTCATTTTGATTATGTCACACCTCAAATCCTATAGGGATGGAGGAGTAACAAGGCCATCCTTCCGTCCCAAGACACTGCCTCAAATCATACCCGAAAGTCTAGCTCCCAAAAGCCTCGGTCGATAGCACTCTAGTATTAATGGCTACTAATGGAGGAACCTAAAATGTTTGGGAAGGAAAGGGTTGAGCAACCATAGTCAAGTGAGTAGTGTATATCTCTTCTAGGCAGATCAAGCATCTACTATACACTTTACAAAATAATGTTCAAAACTCACTTATCTCAAGTCTAGTATAATACACATACATGATAAGAATGAATAATATTGCTTTAACATAACTATATACATATCTTAATAGTATTATTAAGTCAGTAATATCATAACAAACATTAATTCACATATCAATGGTTTATTTCATTGATTAATCTTATTAAAATCACATGCCAATTGTCCATTCCATTAGTCAATCTTGAACTCAAATATCTAACTTGATCACACATAATGCCTGAAAGCAAGGCTACCAAGCTCCCCCTTGACAAGGTCTCTATTGCCGGTGGCTAGCCCACAAAGATATCTTAAACTAGTATGTTTACCTACAAGCCTCTCAATAGACTCATAACGCTATTGAGCACCGGCACAAACTCACAACAACATCCTTCACAATTCACAAGCCAATTCAGAATAAAATCACAAAACTCATTGTTATGTTTGTGGGAATTTTATTGTCTACATCATTTTAACTATATATAACTATATAGTTATATCATGATCAACCAGGAATAAAGTAGATTTCATGCATAAGCTAGGAGAAGGAAACACGAAAAATCATTGAATGGGCTCGAGTTCTAGCCTCATGTCGATGAAAAAGGTGCAGCGCATCAAGTCTCCCGACCAGTTTGCGACACTTGATCTTGAACGCACACATTGCGATTAGTTTTTGTCATAGATGCGTGTTACTACATGATGTTTAGCTAACCAATGGTCCAAAAATATGTCCACCAATCGCCTCTCAGCTTCTTCTTACATGAAGATTGTTGGAGCGGTTGAACGTTTTGAAGCAAACATGGCATGAAAAATGGGTGAATCCAATGAGGATTTGTTCCGGAGTAGGGATCCAATATCTTTCCACGCCCTGAGGAAGAACCTGCCGATCCGCTTGAATAATTAGGGAGGCCGATTTGGAGCGCCACGGTGGCGTCTTTCCCAGCTCCTCTGCACGGACTGGCGTTAGGGTTATCGTCTTTAGGGTTTTCGTGCAGAGCCATGGCCAAGCAGCTAGCAAAGGCAGTGGCTGGAAGGGAATTCCCCGGCCATTGTTCGGGAAACATCGACATTTTCGGACTTCTCAACCTCATTGCAAGTACTGGAGGAGGCCATGATCGCAGAGCTGCATGAACTATAACCCGAAAGCTCCTCCATCATGCGACAATACACACAATAAATGACCCAAGAAAAAAAGGGGATGAAATTCCTGGACCGGGAAATTGTTGAGAGGGTAATTTCTCGAATACGGAACAACGACTCTAGCATCGATCTTACATAGAGATTGAAGAATATAAATAGGCAGATTGGAGTAATCAGAGAGAGAGAGAGAGAGAGAGAGAGAGAGAGAGAGAGAGAGAGAGAGAGAGAGAGAGAGAACAAGAGAAACCGAGGTAGGGTGGCTGGAGAATAATTTGGCGTACAGCCTTAAAACGAAGAGGGTCATAAATTGCTCCTGTCAAAGATCTTCCATCTGCATTCACCGGTCGAACCGTATTTGCCTTAATTCCTGTGGCCCCCTTGGCTCCTTGTTTTAGCAGGAGTTTAACTCCAGAGGGTTAAAGATTTACGGCAATGTATCGAATGGTCTGGTGCCCGCTCGAGCTCATTAGTCAAACGCCCACCACCTACGCTACATTGACGTTAGAGTAGAAACAGAAGAGAGAGAGACAGAGAGAGGTGCTTCGTGAGAGAGCGGAGAGATGAGTTCCCAAGTATGGGACTTGCATGGGGGATCTTTCGTTTATATCTCTACCTTTGTATTGTCAAGTCTTGGGCCTGCTGCAATTCGAATTCGAGTTGACAGTATTCCTCCTTAGATTGTGCAGCAGCCTGATAGCTTTGAACCAATTCTGTCGAATCGAATTTATACTGGAGAGGTTGGAATTTTAATAGGAAAAATATAAATTTAACAAGAAGCATGTATATTAGAATTCAAATATAATTTAAAATTTTCTTAATTTAAAAATTTGTTACTAAAAAATAACATTTATATTATAAATATTAGATATCTTATTCAATTTATTTCATATCTCCCATCTAATTTAAGACTTGAGATATTTCATCTAAGTCATGTTCTTATATCCAACCTTATTTTGTTTTGAAACAATAACGAACCCGTTTAGGGACAGGTACATGGTTGGTGCGATTGGCACGCTGACAGACATGGTGTTAGCTTGCAAGGGAAGCTTCGAGAAGGGACCCAAGTTACGCTAGGGAGCTGCTGGTGGATTTTGGGACGGTTGGGAGCTACAAAGCGCAGGGGTTGAACGGGAGGAAGAATCTGTTGCTCGCACTGTTTGACTCGACGTCACAGTGTTCTATAGTCCTATGATGCGTGAGAGAACCCTCTTGAGCTACCACATGGCTTCCTGCTGTGTAGATGCCTGCTATATACGAGAAAATATTAGGTACAGTTGGAGTGCCAAGACATCTCCTGATTAATCCATTCAATATGTGACACGTGTCCATAAAGGACCCTACAAATAGTTTTTTCTCTCCCTCATTGCTCACTCTTCTTTCAGAAAAAAAATATTAGGCACGTTTTATGTTCCAGCGTGGCAAACAAAAAGGCGGTGGGAGCGCGACACGTGTCCTTGTGGGATCCATAATTTCAAGCGCCCATTTTGAAAATTTTCCTTTATTGTAGCTTCTGGAGAGAGGGTTTTCTGTCACGAGTTCTTTCTTTGTGCCTCTCTCTCTACCCTTGCTCTCTCTCCCCGATGAACTCTCTCTCTCTCTCTCTGCCCTCGCTTTTTCCAACTGGTGAACCACCGCGAGCAATTGACAAACTAGGAGGATATTGACGAGATGACTGCGAGCAACTGATCGGCGTGTGACCTCCCTCTCTCTCTTTGCCCTCCCTCTCCTTGACCAGTGAACCAGTGAACCACCCCTCTGGCTCCGGATCTAGCCTCGACTCATCCGTCCCTTGCTTTTTCTCTCCCCTTGCCTCTCTGTCTGCCCTCCCTCTCTTCGCGACGAACTAGCACGTGATCGGCGAACCATCGTGCCCCCCTCTGACTCCAGATCTGGAACGTTTGAACCCGACCTAGGGGTGTTAGAGTTTAGCTTCCAAATAGGCATGTAAATGAATTATCGCAACTATGCAGAATGATGACCAGGAAAAAGAAGAAGTGAAAACTTGCAATTTTAGGACCAAGTGAAAGCTTTGCCCATAGTAAAAATTGGTACCCATGCGATAACAACATAACTAATGACTTTTCAGGCATCGCTGAACTCCTATAAAATCCCTTCTATCACCCTATTAGACAGAGAAAAAGAGATAAAAGAGAAAGCGAGAAATTACTTGGACAAGCCAGTGCCAAATCTGGAGTCAGAGGGGGGCGCGGTGGTTCGCCGGTGTGGTTCGTCGCGAAGAGAGGGAGGGCAGACAGAGAGGCAAGGGGAGAGAAAGAGCAGGGGACGTGGACGAGTCGGGGCCAGATCCGGAGCCGGAGGGGTGGCGCGGTTGTTTGTCGATTGGAAAGACGGAGGGTAGAGAGAGAGAGGGAGGTCGCACGCCTGTCGGTTGCTCGCGGTCATCTCGTCGATATACTCCTGGTTCGTTAGTTGCTCACGGTAGTTCATCGGTCGGAAAGAGGGAGGGCAGAGAGAGAGAGAGAGAGAGAGAGAGAGAGAGAGAGAGAGAGAGAGAGAGAGGGGGGGTGGAGGTCGCACGTCGGTCGGTTGCTCGCGGTCGTCTCACCGGTATCCTCCTAGTTCGTCGATTGCTCATGGTGGTTCGCCGGTCGAAAAGAGGGAGGGTGGAGAGAGAGAGGGAGTTCGTTGAACAGAGAGAGCGAGGGTAGACAGAGAGAGAGGTGTGAAGAAAGAAATCCAAGACTGAAATTTTTTCAAATTGGCACCTCTTTTTTTCTCCAGAATGTGGGTTCCACAAGGACACGTGTTGCGCTTCCACCGCCATTTTGTTTGCCATGTTGGAGTATGAGATGTACCTAATATTTTCTCATTCTTTCATTGTTTTCTGTTCTTCTTCACAGGCCAGGGTCGCCCTCACCCGGCGAGGGGTTGACTCTTGCACTTAGGGTGAGGGGTGACCACATTGGGTTTGGCCAGGGTTGAGCCCTCGTCGGATCCAGAAGTTGTGACGGGAGACAATGACGGCAGAGCCACAGAGAATCTTGAGGATGCAGGGCGTAAGGGAGAGGGAGAGGGAGAAGGAGGGCTCGGGGTCACGGGTGGTGATGACGGAGGGACTTGGGCTTGTTCTTGGACCCAAAGGGGTCGCGGTTGTGGTGGATGGCTTCATTGGTGGAGTCGTCGCTGGTGGGGAAGGTGCAAAGATTAGGCTCAGGTGAGGGACATGACAGGTGAATGATTGTCATCGCCATGCAGGTGAGGGAGAGAGCCGAAGGGAGGAGAGGCGGGTGGGCGAAGAGACGGCATCGTGCAAGGTCGTCTGCAAAAAGAAAACAAGAATAAAAAAGGTGAGAGAAAAGAGAGGGTAAAGAAGGACGAAGAGAGAAAAATCTTACAAGTGGGACCCTTTATGAACACGTGATACATTAAATGGACTAGTAAGATGTGACTTCGCACCCCAAGTGTACCAAATATTTTCTCGCTTTGTACATAGTGATGTCATAAAAGGGCTGCTTGATATCCGGTTTTCACCGTTATTATGATGGGTATTTTTATTATTGCTATAATTTGCCGCTTTACTATGCGATCATGGCGGTGAATTTTGATAATGCCTTCTAATTGCAGGAGTCTCTTTGTATTATTTCTTTCAAGTTTCTAGTGGCGGGTTCCCATCTTGGAAGTAGATTGACACCAGAGGATCCATGTTAGATATAACCGATTTTATTCCAACATACTCAAAAAAATACTCAAAAAAAGAAAATTACTCGCTAACGTTTAAATTATTGTTCTGAATTCCAAAAAAATTGTGAAAAAAATCAATTGCGAATTTCACGTGACAATATAGAAGTATTGTAAATGTTTCAGGAGTTTTGACTTTGAGAAATAAAAAAAGTGCATGAGTTGGGAGATTTAGATTAAGTACAACAGTAAAAAGTAAGGGTGTGTTTGTTTGGGAAAAGTATTTTTTGGGAACTGATTTTTCAAACTTTCACAGAAAATGGCTAGTCGATCGAAAACACTTTCTAGTCAATTAAAATTTTACGTATAGGTTTAGGAAAGTGAATTCCTAAATCTAAAGAGGTGAAAACACTTTTCGAAATTGCTCATCTCAAATTTTTAATTTTAATGTTAATTTTTCCCTAATTTTCTTTTTATTTCTCTCTCAACTGGTTGTCATGTCTCGGTGACGGTCAACGAACAGCCATAGGCATGGGCCAACGAGGCTCAAGCTCGCCAAATCTTGGTGATTTTGAGCTTGTTGAAGGCCATGTTGGGCAAGCCTTGAGTTTGCCTATGATCGTCGCTAGCTGGTCATAGCGAGGAACGAGGAAAAAGAAAATGAAAGAAAAGAGAAACAATAAAATTAAAAGATAATTAAAAATTCGATTTAAAAAATAAAAGAAAAAGAAAATAATTAAAAATTCAATTTAAAAAAATATTTTTTTGGCCTAAGATAAAGGCATGAGATTGAAATTCTTTTCCAAAAAGATCCAAAAATAAAAAAAGGTTTTCGATCATATATCACCATATAAAAGAAAATAAATCTTATTTCTTGAAAAATGCTTTCTTATTGAATTTTCCTTGAAACAAACATATTCTATAAACCATTTGAATTAGAGACTGAATTTATTGAAAAATTAACCCACGATGTACATCTGATTACTAAGCTTGCACTATTTTCTTTAACTTCTCAATTTTTGTAATTTCTGTCGTATATAGTCCAACTTGTAGAAAATTTCCAATTAAGTTCCTTGGGCTCTAGTTCCGCCAAATTGAAAATGACGAATCCGTCAATGTCAGCCTGGTACGAAACGCAAATATTGGTTCCACCATAAGCAATCAATCAAGCAAAAAGAATTGATGATGTGCGGTTTCCGCCGACTAAACTACGCGCGCAATAATCCTAGCCAAAATTGAGCAGAATATTTGATAACTTCTCGGACGATGGAAATATATTTTATTCGTAAGTGACACAAGTGATATTTTTGGAAAAAAATATTTTTCAAATCATTCTTTTTTTGTAAAACAAACATACTATAAAATTTTAAAGAGTGTCCTTCAGCTATTTGTTAAGTCTCATTCTATGCGCTTCGACAATTTAAACTTTTAAGTGTTACTGTTAAAATTGGTAATTGCCTTTATGTTCACAGTATGTTAAGAAATGAGCATTTTTGTTTTTAAATCATTTAATTAGTCCTGTAGGAGCTTATATGGAGTCAATGGCTAGTCGAATAATTGATTATTTTATTCGGCGGGGGAATAGCTAGGATAATTGTTAACATCAAAAGCGCGTTGGTCAAATGAGAAGGAAAAAACAAAGTAGGCTGGCGATGTCTTGTACAACTAATGCCATGAAAAATAATTTATTTTGAATAAAATATAATTAAAGACGTCCCTATAACTAATATACCTAGCCAAAGAATTTTCTAGAAGACATTATTTTAAATGAGCGCAAGGACAAGAGGCGAAGCAATGCATGAAATTTTTTAACATTTTCTCCATTGCTGAGGTCAAGAATGGATAATGCGGCACGTAGCCCGCGAAAAGACTACACATTATAAGAGCAAAAGTTCTTCAAATTTCAACCTTCTCAGTCATTTGCTTGTGAAGTTTATTTGGCTAGCCTAGGATTTGCAACTTGTTAGTAAAAAAAAAAAAAAAAAAAAAAAAAAACAGTTGTTGAATTTGCATAAGCATTTAGCTAACTAGACCGGTAAATTCAAATGTACTACAAACTGTTCTAGATATTTTTAGCTCAAAATCCAAAAGTCATCCGCTAAAATCCGACTAATTGCATGTAAATTCTTTCAAGTTACAACACGTGTAAAGACCAAATACTTATATCTAATTGATTCATGAGGTGTGCAGAGTCAAGCCAGCCTCCATATTGCTTAGCCTTTTGAACCCATTTGATGTCTGGCAAGCATAATTTGAGTAGATCAAAAAATTCAATAAAGTCAAAAGAAAATGGCTACACAATGTAATTCACTATGTTTAAGAAAAAGATGATAAAAATGGCTACTTAATTCATCGGCTACACAAGCACGGAATCTGATCTTGAGATCTACCGGTGGGTAGGCATATGAAGGAATGAATAAATGGATGGAAGAATATGAGCTCGAATTAGAGATACATGGGTTGTAGATAGTATCTCTCCATGGCCTTTCACCTTTCAAAACGTTTTTCATGGACCATCGTATTTTGCTAATGTTATAGAATAATTCTCTCGTTACCTAGTATTCAATCTTTAATTTAAACTATCCACCGCAGATCCTTAATTTTGGATGAATTAAGAAATGGGGCTATCGTCACTCGATGAGAAATCTCAATCATCAAATCCAAAGGAGAACCAAGATCCAATGACCACTACAAATAAAGCTGGGAACATGTAAATATAAAAGTGCAACGTGTGTTCTATAGTCACCTTCACTCAAATTTGGCTTTGCAGCACAGTTCGCACTGCCTTTTCTCTATGGTCAGAATTCGGAACACGAGAGGAAAACGGATAACAACAGTCCAAATAATAATCATCGTCTATTTTGACAAGTCAAGGTAAATTTCAAAAAGTATATTGCATGATTCGTAAATTATGCAAATTATTATTATCTGGATTATCAATTATGCACATTTCAATGTAGGTTCACCTGATTGATTAACGGTTGAAATGGAATTGGATTTATAAATCAAGCAATATTTTGTTTTCCCGCAAGTTTCAAATTCTTATAAGTGCATGACGCATGTCTAAAACCTTTGCTCACACTAGGCATGCATGCATATGCTACTTTCGACAATGACTCCTGGAGCTCCATATCGAGAATACGGGAATGGGGATGATAATGGTGTAAATTTAGCCTATAAGATAATATAAACAGATGGATTCAATTCTCGAACATATTTTGCTTGTTCGAACATCATTTGGTGTTTAAAACCGTCAAATTACAATCCAAGCATCGGGAATCTAAATCCAACCACTAGCTTTCAAGGTCTAGTTATCAAGACCTTGGATCCGCCCATCAAGCACTTGAATCTATTTATTAATGACGGTCTTGTAATAGCAGATCTTGGATCCGCCCATCAAGCCGAATCTAAAAAAATTAAAAACTACCTAACTTTTCATGAATTAGTCAAACCACTAAAAATAAAGAAATCATTATTTATTTATTTATTTTAGGGAAAAAAAAACCAAACACAAGAAGGATCATGGCATCGAACCAATTTTTGGATTATGAGATCTGCAAATGAACGCGAACGAGCCATGTCAAGCTCTTCTCATCCCTCACCGCATCACCTGTCTCTCACGGAACGTCTCTCTCCCGTTTTCCAAGTCGCCAGGATCGCTCGCCGACATGTAACCCTCGTTCCCATCTCGATCTCGATGTCGCCCGGCCTATAAATACAACAAAACCTAACGTACCCCTCTCTCCCAGAAGAGAGCAAGAGAGCAACAGCAAGAGAAACGATCAAAACACATAGAAGAGAAAGATAAGAGAGAGATGGGTTCGATAGATATGATCCAAAAGCCGCACGCAGTGTGCATCCCCTACCCAGCCCAGGGCCACATCAACCCCATGCTCAACCTCGCCAAGCTCCTCCACCACCGGGGCTTCCACGTCACCTTTGTCAACACCGAGTACAACCACGGCCGCCTCCTCCGCTCCCGCGGCCCCTCCTCTCTCGATGGCCTCCCATCTTTCCAGTTCCGCACCATCCCCGACGGCCTCCCGCCCTCTAATGCCACCGACGCCACGCAGGACATTCCCGCCCTCTGCCAGTCCACGAGTAAGTTCTGCTTGCCCTACTTCCGTGACCTGCTCGAGAGGCTCAATGAGGAGAGCACGACGTCGGGTTCCCCGCCGGTGAGCTGCGTGGTGTCGGACGGCATGATGAGCTTCACGCTTGACGCCGCTGAGGCGATCAGTGTGCCGGAGGTCCTGTTCTGGACGACGAGCGCGTGCGGCTTCATGGCCTACGTACAGTATCGCAATCTTGTTGACAAGGGTCTTGCTCCACTTAAAGGTATGCATTACTAAATAATGATCTGATTTGGTTTATTTAAGTAATTCGCACTTAGCAAATCTACGGCTAATGATTTTTTCATTTCTCTTTTGTGTATTTAATTTGCAGTTCATACTGTTTAGTTTTGTTTCTTCCGGATTTGCCTGATTAGCCAGTGGCCGCTATCCATAATTTTCTCCTAGGTAGAGTTTAAAACCAAGTCAATGGTCAAGAGTAGAATTTTAGATGTAAAAGCGTTGTCATGAATGGTCAGACGATTTAACTAATCGACTGTCAATTTGCAGATGCAAGCTACTTGACAAACGGGTACCTAGACACCATCGTCGACTGGATACCTAGCATCAGAAACATCCTAGACACCATCAGCGACTGGATACCCGAGATGAGAAACATCTGCCTTGGAGAATTACCGAGCTTCCTCCGAACCCCTGACCCGGACGACCTGATGATAAACTTTTGCTTGAGAGAGACCGAGAGAGCAAAGAGAGCCTCGGCCATCGTTTTCAACACGTTCGACCGATTAGAGCACGAGGTCCTCGACGCTCTCAAGGCCATGTTCCCTCCCATCTACACCCTTGGCCCCCTTCATCTCCTTACAGCGCAACTACCCGATGACGACACCAAGTCGATCGGGTCCAACCCGTGGAAGGAAGACCTGGGCTGTCTCGAGTGGCTCGACTCGAATCCGCCTGTCTCGGTTGTGTACGTGAACTTTGGGAGCATCACAGTGATGTCTCCAGCACAGTTGGGGGAGTTGGCATGGGGGCTCGCGAACAGCGGCCAGGCGTTCCTGTGGGTAATTAGGCCAGACTTGGTCCTTGGCAACATGGCGATCCTGCCTCCGGATTTCTTGGCCGCAACGAGGCAGCGGAGCTTGCTGGTGAGCTGGTGCCCCCAGGAGCGGGTGCTAAACCACCCGGCGGTTGGTGGGTTCCTGACCCACGGCGGGTGGAAATCAACGATCGAGAGCATTGCGGCTGGCGTGCCGGTAGTGTGCAGTTCTTCGTAGAGCAGCAGAGGAACTGCTGGTACAGCTGCGAGGAGTGGGGGTTCGGGTTGGAGATCGACGACGACGTGAAGAGGGACGAGGTGGAGAGGCAAGTGAGAGAGCTGATGGAGGGGGAGAGAGGGAAGGCGATGAAGAGAAAGGCAATGGAGTGGCAGGAGATGGCCCGAGAGGCCACGCGTCCTTCCGGGTCGTCGTGCTCGAACTTGGACGAGGTGATTGACAAGGTGTTGCTGTCACCCAGAAGAGATTAAGTTTGTTTGGACATTCGTTTGCGATCGCGGAATGTATGGGAAGAACTCTCGAGAAGGTCCTCTTGTCCGGATCTTTCAACTTCTGTCTCGTCGCTAGGAATTATTATTATTATTATGCACAATTGGCAATGAAATGGTGGCCGGTGATAGCAATGGATCAATAACAACAGCAGCAGTAGCAGTAGTCATATTACCGTTTGGACCTGATAATCCCACTACGATGGCACTGGTCATATTACCATATTACCAAATACATGATTGGTTGAATAACTAATTATCTTATTCTGCCACCACTTCCTCTAAGAAGAAGACCAATTGAATTTCTTCTTTTCTTCTCCTCTTTAAGCTCGTTGCCCGACACGTATTCCTTAGAGAATAGTTCGAAGAAATAATTAGGATTGAGATTTTTTCATTGAGTGGCGTTGATACATTCATTAAGCAATCAACCAGAAATATTTCATAATTTTGAATGCACTTATTGTTTTCATGTTATGTACCACTAAATTCTCAAAAACAGATATTGGCAAATCATTTTTCATTGCCTAGAGGACCTTATCAAATGGGCCGCAGGACATGGGGTGAAGCAATTGACGGCTCACTGATATTATAGGGAATATCTTAAATAAGGACTCAAAGTGAGTTTATTTTCAAATAAGGACCCGAAGTGGTCGTTGTCCTAAATAAGGATCCGAAGTAGCTAACAAGTTTTAAACAATGACCTAAACCGCCGGCTGACGAGCATGTGACATTTCTGGTGGCCGGACTATGGGCAATTTTGTCCACAAAAAATATAGATTGAAATTAACAAACCCTAAAAACGAACCCCCCAAACTCTTCACGTTCTTTTGACATAAAAAAAAAAAAAAAAAAAACTCTTCACGTTCTCACGTTTTTCTTTTTTTGCTCTTCATCTTCTCCGTTCTTTGTCCTCTCTCGCTTGGAGCACCAAAATTTTCTCTCAATGGAACACAAATTGAAACACAACAAGAAACCCCTACCTTCGTTTCTTCACATCTTCTTCTTTTGTTTTCTGTCTTCGTTTCTTTCCAACGAAGAAGACAAATCTCAAGTAAAGCCACTTTTTTCGTTATTGAGACACTTGTGTGTAACATGAGGGTCTCGATTCTTCATTATCTTTTCCTAGGTTTGCCATACACTTTGATTCACACTCCCGTTCAACCGAGGTTAGTTTCGTTCAAATTGGTGCAATCGATCCTTCATTCGTTCAAAGTGGTTGTAACTTGTCGAAGCAACATGTCAACAAGGTGTGGGCATGTGGTGGAATATCACACAGATGGCAGTGAGGATGGCGATTGCCGCGACCTTCCCGATGGTGAATTACTTAAAGAAGGCTAATGGATTATTAAGTTCGAAGACTTGGCGCGGACCCTCCCAAGTCCTACCAATCGCGACTTGATACTAATGAATTAACTCATTTAATTATGCAATTATACTCAATTTGAAGCCGCTAGATTAGAAACCCAAATAAAGTATGGGAGAATACTTTATTTTCGCGAACTAGAGATTCAATAAGTTCGGGGACATGGTTACACTAGATTAGTCTAACGCTCTCTCAGTACCTTTTTATTTTAACTTCAAAAAAATATTTTGCAGGCAGTATGATCAATTTTAACCTAAGATACTAACATGCAAATGGTGTTCATGCGGATGCACAATCAATGAAATAACATTCAATAAACCAAAATGACAAATTATAAGAAATCATAAACTACAACCTTATTAAGGTCTATCCTCTAAGAAAAAACTTCTCAAAAGTGTTAATAAAAATGCATACCCTAAACATGACTTTCTAAATGACATGACACCTAATTTTTATTATTACGCAATCTTAATCTAAACTTAATATGCATGGATTTTACTTTAATCATATGTAAAATGTGATTCATATGGCATAATTTGAACTATCACTATATGTATGCAATCTAATTTATATAATCCTAAAGCTGCATGTGTTTCATGATATGGGATGAATGACATAATAATTCTATATGCATGTTCTTTTTATGATTTTTTTTTATGATTCTTTTTCTAATGTATGCAACCTACACTAAACAATGATGACATAAAATGGGATTAATTATGAACTAACCCTATTAACTAACCAAATAAATGACTTTTTGTGTATTCTTTTGTGTTTTTTTTAAATTACTTAATAATTCTTATTAAAACAACATAATGATGCAATAATAATCTTTGGCTTTCCTTTATAAAAAAATGCACGACGTGAATATTAAAACATTAACCTATGACCCACTAACTAAAGCGCAACATGTAGTATGCACATTATGAAATCTATATAACCTAAATAACATTTTTTTTTTGTTTTGGTTTTATTAAAAGAAAATTATCCTAATTCTATATGAATCTTAAAAATTAAAATGCATTGCTTTAAACATGAGATAAGTATGGAATTAAATACCTAAGTTCTATAATGCATGATATAGGATGAGCAAATAATGATGACATGCCAAAATAAAAAAAGGGATATGTGCAACACAAGTCCTAAAACTTACAAGGAAAGTGCAATTTAGTCCTAAAACTTACAAAAAGTGCAATCGAGTCTTAAAACTTGTCAAATTGGTTCAATTGAGTCCTAAAGTTAACGTCATCAAACTGAGTAACGGAAAATGCTGACGTGGCGCTGACGTAGCATTTCAAATGATTTTTTATTATACATGTGGCTTTTAACATTATTTTTATTCTTGTTTAAATTATATTTAAAAACAGAAAAGAAAAAGATAAATTTATTTAAAAAAACAAAACTGTGCAAAAAAATAAAAAGGCACCGGTGGTGCTTCCGCCGCCGCCCATCACCGGAGTGGCCGGCAACGGTCGTCGGCCCTTGGCGGGGTGGCCTGCCCTCGCCGGCCCCAGGCAAGGGCTGGTCACCCCCGCCAGGTCGGGCGAGGACGCCTAAATCTGGGCACGTCGGCCCAGATCTGGGGTCGGCGATGCTCGCCCAGATTTGGGCGTCCCTGACGCTGGATCGGGTGGAGTCGTCGGTGGCGGATGGGCGACGATGGTAGTCCGGTGCAGCGATGGCATCAGGGGGGCGGTAGGACGTCGAGAACGGTAGCAGCCTAGCACTGCAAAGGGTCATGGCTGGTTTGCTAGGGACGGCGTCGGGGCTACGGTGGCACGGCTCGGTGCAGCGCCTGGGTGCAGCGACGGCGATGGAGCCCCTGCCCTCCAGAACCCACTCACTCAGATCTGGACAGCGTCGGGGCACGACGGAGTGCAACGGAGCTGAATCGGCGTGCTCAAATCCGGGTGAGCATCGCCGACCCCGGGCGAGGGCCGGCAAGGCCTCCCGCAGGGAGGGTGAGGGTCGCCGGCCCCCGTGAGGGCCGGCGTGCCCAGATTTGGGCGTCCTCGCCCGACCTAGTAGGGGCGGTCGGGCCCGCCTAGGGCCGGCGACCGTCGCCGGCCCCTCCGGCGATGGGCAGTGGCTGCGGTGGAAATGCCCGCCAGTGCCATTTTCTTAATTTTTTTAACAGTTTTGTTTTTTAATTAAATTTTAGTTTTCCATTTTTAGTTTTAAATCTAATTTTTAAAAATTTTGAATAAAAAATAATTTTAAAAAGCCACGTGGAAAATATAAATTTATTTAAAATATGACGTCAGCACCACGTCAGCACTTTCCGTTAATAAATTTGACGGTGTTAACTTTATGACTCAATTGAACCAATTTGACAAGTTTTAGGACTTAATTGCAGTTTTTGTAAGTTTTAGGACTGAATTGCACTTTCCTTATAAGTTTTAGGACTTGTGTTGCACATATCCCAATAAAAAAATCCATCCATGTAAATCAATGGCATATTATTTTAATATGAATCAATGATGCAAAGCAATTCATGAATTTTTCCATAAAAAGTCGAAATAATAAAAAATCTAACCCGACATCTCGTGGCTCAATATTTTTTATTATCATGACTTAATATGACCAATTTCCTAAATCGGGTAATGATAATAAATCAGAACAAATCAAGTTAGAATACAAAGAAAACTATGAGTCCAAATACTCAAAATAAACTTAATCTAAAAATCTATCGAGTCTACCTCACAGTTAACTCGAGGAATGACGAAGAAACAGTGGTGGCCGAGCTGCGATGGTGGTTTGGTAATGGGTCGCCGCTTGAAACAGGGGCTGTTCGTCGGAACTCCGGCGAGGCTCGGGTGATAACTGGACCTGCAGCAAAATAGAGAAGGCAGTAGGTGGCTCTGTTCGGCCGTGCAGCAGTGAGCAGAGGAGCAGCAACATCGTGTGCGGGAGCGTCGGGCTACTAAGATTTATCCAGGCTGCTACGGAGGGAACAATGGCAGAGCGGATCAGTTAGGCTCGACGACATTGGGAGGGAAGCAGCAACAGCAGTAGTCGGGATCTAGTGGTGCTCGAGTGGAGCAATGGAGCGAACGTTGCAAGTTAGCGGATGAACGGCAGGTCATGGGTCATGAGTGCCAGTGGCCAGCACAGTGGAGCAGGGCTGCTTGCGGTGCTGTGGAGAGCAGTGGAGGCGAGTTGCAAGTTTAGGCTCGGGAGCAGCGCGGTGGTGCGGGCAGAGGCGTCACGGGGGGTGAACTGCTGCGATGGATGTCCTGCAGGGGCGTTGTTCAGCGGTGGGCAGCAACGGTGGATCGCGGGCTGAGGCACAGTGGCAGTGTGGGCTCCAGGCGGTGACGGTGAGCGCAACGGGCTGCTGAGGGTCCGCACTCGGGAGGAGATGGTGCAAAGACTCCGGCAGAGGACGTGGGTTGACGGAGGCAAGTCATGATGGCGAGGAGAAACTTCGAATAGCGCAGGGAGCGGTGGAATGGCGGAGCAGGGATGGTCGGCGCGATGCGGTGCTGGCGATGGGGCTCTATTGTTGTGGCCGGCGAAGACAGCCTGTGAAGGAGATGAACAATGCTTTCCCCCTTTTTTTTTTCTCTGCCTTCACGTCACTCACCTATCTCTCTCACGTCACTTTCTCTCTGACTCTTCTCTCTGCTTTCACCTTTTTTGACTTTTTCCTTCAACGAAGATGAAGAGAACCCCCTCAATGGTTCCGAAACCTTGCCCTCTTTTTATAGAGGAAAGATTCGAAGTTGTCGAAGATTTCTCAATATTCACTCAACTTCTTCAACAAAAAAAGTGGCTCTAAAATGACATGATTGTTTAATTTTCTTTTTTGAATTCAATTTTTTTTTCAAAATTTCCCTCTAATCAAATGTTATTTTCTATTTTTAAAAACTAAATTTAAATTATGTGTCAACAGTTGCCCATCTTTAAAGGAAAGCTTGTAGAGGTTTCATTCAAAGATATATGACGCCTAAATTTAAACCATGCAAAATGAAATATGAAATGAATATGCAAATGTTAATGACTTTTTTATTTAAATAAAGGATGCAATGTAAATGCAATGATTCAGTCAGGAACATAGATCTCTATGTGTCTATGACCAATGAAATGCAAATGCAAAGAAGAACATGTACCTGTCATACTTGTATGGGGATTTAGGTATGAAATGATTCCTATGAGACCTGACAATCATTTGGAACTCCCTTAAGATAATTGAAAGGCTCAAAGTCTTTAGGGATTTGGAATTCTCATCAGATTCTAAGCAACTGGAAATTTCATCAAGTACTTGAATTTTCAAAAATATGATTCTTATGTCAGACATTTGAAAACATTTACTAAACATCTGGAAATCACATCGGGTGTTTGAAAAGACAAACACTTGGAAATCACATCAAGTATTTAAATGTTCAAATATTTAGAATTCACTCTAGACATTTGAAAACATTTACTAAACATCTGGAAATCACATAAGATGTTTGAAAAGACAAACACTTGGAAGTCACATCAAGCATTTAAAGGCTCAAATATTTGGAACTCATACTAGACATTTGAAAATAATTTATAAATGGGTACTTGGAATTCTCATCAAGTATTCAAAAATGACTAAACAAACTTAGGGCTTGTTGCGACCTTCTTGATTTTTTTTTTTTTTTTTGAATGATGAATTACTTAAAGAAGGCTAATGGATTACTAAGTTCAAAGACTTGGCACGGACCCTCCCAAGTCCTACCAATCGCGATTGATACTAAGAAATTAACTCATTTAATCATGCAATTATACTCAATTTGGAGCCGCCACTAACCAATTAGGTTGGTTAGAAACCCAAGTAATATATGGGAGAATACTTTACTTTTGCGAACAGTAGATTCAAGTAGGTCCGGGGACATGGTTACGCTAGATTAGTCTAACGCCCTTTCGGTACATTTTTATTTTTATTTTAAAAATATTTTGCAGGCAATGTTGATTAATTTAAACTTAAGCTACTAACATGCAAATGGTCATGCGGGTGCACAATCGATAAAATAACATTTAAATAAAAAATGCTAATAAAAATGCATGCCCTAAACATGATTTCTAAATGACGTGACGCCTAATTTTTCTTTTCTTTTTGAAAATGTTAATTATATGCAATCTTAATTTAAATTTGATATGCATGAGTTTTACTTTAATAACATATGAGATGCAATTCATATGGTATGACTTAAACTTATCACTATATGTATGCAATCTAATTTATATAATCCTAAATATGCATGTGCTACGTGATATGGGATGAATGATATGATATTTCTACATACATGCTCTTTTATGATTTTTTATGATGATTCATTTTTTAATGCATATATGCAATCTATGCTAAATAATGATGATATGAAATGAGATTAATTATGAATTAACCTATTAACTAACCAAGGAAATGATCTTTAGTTTTTTTTTTTTTAATGACATAATGTTTTTTTTATTGTAAAGAAGGTAACTTAATGGTGCAATGATCATCTTTTAGCATTTTCTTTTTATTAAAAAGAATAAGCTATAACTCATATGGCATGCATAACATTTTTTTTTCCTCTTTTGTTTTACTAAATGAAAATTGACTTAATCTAAAAATATCGAGGTGTGTTGCTTTAATATGAAATGTGCATGTACCTAAATACCTACGTTCAGATATGACAATATTTTACTAATAAACAAATCCTAATTAAACCTATTATGCAAATTAATTAATATGAACCTAATATTTTTTGGATTCTTTTTATTGAAATTCGGAATTAGTAAAAAAAAAAAAAACTAATTAGACTAACTAGAGTGAATGATATTCTAATTTATTTTAAGAATCAATTTAACTTAAACTATATCTTATCTAAACACTATATAAAGAAATCAAGACATGCCAACATTATTTAAAATTAGTCCTAACAAAAATCACTCATCTAAAAGTATAATCTAAAAAATTATAATCCTATAAATGCAATTCTAATTTACTAACCCTAAAAATACAGTCTTAATTTACTAAACTTAAATGCTCTAATGCAATATTTAGATTTTTTTTTATTTTCTGATTTTTTTAGTTTTTTTAGATAAATAATTATTAAATATTTAATTTAAGTCATCAACAAAATAAAATGATTAAAATAATCGAAAAAATAACATGTTGTCTCACAGTCAAATTAACGATTATCATAGCCCTAATTATCACAACAAAAAGATCAAAATAATTAAAAACCTTAACCGAAATCTTACGGATCAAATTAATAATTATAATGATTTAGTAATTAAAATTCTACCAAAAGTCCAAAAATTAACATAATTAAAAAAATAATCCAATGTCACTCGTATTAAATTAATAATTACATTAATTTCGAACAAAATCCTAGCGGATAATGCCTATAAAATGCACAAATATTAACATTGATAAACCATATTCTAACTTAAATGATAATAATAAAATTTAAAATGAATAAACAAATGACGAAATAATAAACTACCTAGGTGGAATTTGAGTAAAAGGAACGGCGGTGATGGGCAACGTCAGCGGAGGATGTTGCTCCGGCGAGATCAGGCGAGGAAGCAGCGGTGACCGAGCTGTGATGGTGGTTCGGTGATGGGTCGCCGTTCGGAACAGGGGCTGTCCGTCGGAGCTCCGGCGAGGTTCGGGCTGTAATCGAACCTGCAGCAAAACAGAGGAGGTAGCAGGTGGTTTCGCGGATTTGCTGGCGTGGCGGCTACCGGCGTGAGAGAACGAGCGTCGGTCGGGGGCGTCGCACGGTGAGGCGGAGCAAGGGCGTCGGAAGAGTAACAGCAGCGTGCGGCTCGAGCTCACAGCAGCGGAGAGGCATCGGCTGCTCATGGTTGCAGCGGAGACTCGGCGTCGGGTGAAGGTTCGCTGCAGTCGTCAGGCGCACAAAGACGGAGCAGTGGTGGCCGGAAGGAGCAGGCATTAGGCTGAGATGTTATTGGTTGCAGGCGTCACACGGTGAGCCGGAGGTCCTCGTGTTGCAGATCAGCGATGACAGAGGCAGAACAGGGGCGTCGGGGCTTCTGTTTCCAGGCGGACGCGAACGGTGGCCGGATCAGCGGGTTGCAGGGGGTATCGATGACCGGGCAGAGGTGCTGGTGCAGTGGCGTCGGCTGAGTGGAGGCAGACCACCAGGTTGCTGGGCGCGAATTGTAGGTCGTGGGCCTCGGGTGGTTGGGCACGGCAGCGTCAGTCGCTCGAGCGTGCAGCAAATCGTCCTTAGGTGGCGTCACGGGTCGTCGGTAGCAGCAACCAACGGCAAAAAGGCGCTTGGGCCGTCGGAGCAAGGGCGGAAATGATGTGCGGCGGGGGATGCACGCCGCGGAGAGACCGGCGAACGGCAGACGAAAACGGCAGTGACAGAGGCGCAATGGAGCAGGGTGGCCCCGGTGTTCACGGACGAGCGTCGCGGGCGTGAAACAAAAGCGGAAATGGTCGTCGCAGCTGGGCAGGGCAGAATCGAAGCCGGCAGGAAGAAGGTGGAGGCGGGAACGGCAGATGGAAGAAGGTGATGAACAGTAAATGTCCAATCACCTTTTTCATTTTGCTTTCTTTTTACTTTTCCCCGTTTCTTTCCTTTTTTGTGTTCCTCTCCTTCTCTCAAGGACTCCACGGACGGCTCCTTCTCTCCCTTCCTTTTTCTTCTTTTTCTTACTTTTCTCTCTCACCTGACACTCTCTCTCACTTGTCTCTCTCACTCTCTACCGAGAACATCCCCCATTCACTTTCTGCCACTGTACTTCTTCTCTTTTTCTCTTCAATTTGCTATTAATTTCTTGGACGAAACAATGAAGAGAAGCTTCCCCTGATTCCGAAACCACACATTCCTTTTTATAGAGCAAAGACTTGAAATTGTTGAAGATCCGAGGATATTCACTCAACTTCTTCGACAAAGAAGTGGCTCCAAAATCCGATTGTTGAATTCTTTTGAATTCAATTTTTTTTTTCAAAATCTCCCTTTAATCAAATATTATCTTTTATTTCTAAAAATTAAATTTAAATAGGTGTCAACAGCTGCCAATCTTTGAAGGGAAGCTCGTAGAGGTTTCATTCATAGATAAATGACACCTAAATTTAAACTAAGCAAAATGAATATGCAATATGCAAATGTCAATGACTTTTTTTTAGATATAAATGATGCAATGTAAATGCAATTATTTGGTCAAGAACATATATTTCTATGTGTCCATGTTTAATGAAATTCAAATGCAAAGAAGAACACATAACTGACATACTTATCTGGAGATTTAGAAAAGTATTATTAGGTGTGAAATGATTCCTATGAGACCTGACAAACATCTAGAAATCTCTTCAGATAATTGAAAGGCTCAAAATCTTTAGAGATCCGGAACTTTCATCAAATCCCAAGCACCGGAAATTGCATCAAGTACTTAAAATTTCAAAAATCTGATTCTTATGTCGACATTTGAAATCATTTACTAAACATCCGGAAATCACATCGATGTTTAAAAGACAAACACTTGGAAGTCACATCAATCATTTAAGGGTACAAATATCTGGAATTCACACTAAACATTTGAAAACATTTACTAAACATCTAGAAATCACATCAAGTGTTTGGAAAGACAAACACTTGGAAGTCACATCAAGCATTTAAATGCTCAAATATCTGAATTCATACTAGACATTTGAAAACATGGGTACTTGGAATTCTCATCAAGTATTCAAAGATGATTGAACAAACTCAGGGTTTCAAAGATAATTTTTCTGGTCTTTGAGGAAAAATTCAATGAAGGTCCATGCATGATAGCTTTATCAAGCTTTTATCGGAAAAATTATCAAGACAACTTTCACTGAGCTGTGAATCTCTTGAACATGCTAAATGAGACACTTTTGGTGTGAAAAAGGCTTTTTCACTCGCTCTCATTTAGAAGGGGTTATTTGTCCCAACCATTGATGCGGGAATATATCACTCAATCTTATCATCATCTTGTCAACAAGAGTTCGAATTTTCTTGCAATCAGTACGACCTTACCAATCTGAGAGGTCTTTGACAATGATTGTAATGTGGATTTGGTCAATGGCTTAGCAAAGGGACTCTTTGAGTCAAAGCAATTGAAAGAACAATTCTGTAATCATCTTTGGGTTTACAAGTCAAGAACCTTGCAAAATGAGAAAGAAATAATCTTGCTCGCACTTCTTCGAGCAATGCTCAAAACATGTGAATTCCTATGTTAATTCAAATGCCCTAATCTGAAGAGATTTGTAAGGGACGTAACATAGACTGGATTCATGGGTTGAGAAACGAAAGGATCGTTAGGCTCAAAGATGTGTGTAATGGGTAAGAGTTGGTGATCATCTAGACATTACCACCAATTTTCTTCGCCACGAATTGTCTTCTTGACAGATTTCTTTATTGGCTCAAGAGTTTATCACCGATGCCAATGATTATTCAATTGGAGATCTTTTCTGAACAATTTTTTTTAAAAATCATTTTCTTTGATGATGGGCATCGATCAGGCACACCGCTTTTTTTTTTATGCCCCCCAATTCATCAGTCATTTCTCTCTTCTTTTCATGGGCATTGACCTTGCTTTTACCAGGCACACTGCTTTTTTATGCCCCTTAGTTCTATTTTGATTTCAGTTCTTGCGCACAATGCGTGTGTGTCAAGTATACTTTAAATGACACTCGAACCTTCAAGGGTCTTCATTTGTCTCTTGCCTTACCCCAGTGTGGGGGATGATCACCAACTGGGTTTAAAGAAATGAAATTGTAAGCTCAAGTGGGCTATGCAAAGGATATAAGTGTGTAGGATAGTGAAAGAAATGCTCTTCGTCATCCTAAGGCACTTAAATTACCACATGAATTCAATGTAATAACATGACTTGAAGATTGATGCAAGTGAGAGCAAGAAAATTTCCATCCATTTCACTCTCCTTCAATGTCAACTTACCTCCATTTGCCCCGGTGTGGGGTGGTTCTTGACAGGGGTAGTATGAAAGAAGTTCTTCAAGTATTTAGGCTCAAAGAATGGTTAAACAAGGGTTCACTGTAGAGAAATGAACTGCCCCTCGTCATTTTAGTTGCCGTACTTCATGCAAGAAAACTCTTCATCTTGAAACACAAAACGTTTCCATACTCACCTCACAATGTATAGACAGGGGACTGTGTATGGGATTAGGCTTGCCTTTCACACCTCATTTAGCATGTTCAAGTAACTCGACATCTTTCACTGAATTGTCCATTTTGATAAATTTCAAGTGGAATTGACAAATTTCATAACGTCATGTGAAAGCATTCTATAATGACAAAAAATGCCATGCTCTATTCTTGCACCTGGGATCATAAAGTCAAAGTTATTAAGTGTCCATGTCTAGCCCCTCTTTGTAAGGAAGCTCATAGAGGTTCTTTACGAAGATGAAAGACACCGTCGCTCATATCCATTCTTTGCCCCTGCAAAAATAAAACATGCAACATTATACACTAGAGATTTGATCAACTTTGAGTGAGGAAAAGGTTTTTACAAGCCCTTTTATTCATGGATAGTATTTCTTTACAACATCAGAATTTACAGGATTCGTGAATTCACGTCCATCTATTTCTACCAAGATTAAAGCACCTCCAGAAGTACTTTCTTCACGATGTATGGCCCACGTAATTTGGAGTGAACTTGCCATGAGGATCAAGGATAATTGGTAGCATCTTGCGTAGCACCAAATCATGGACCTTGAAACACCTTGGGCGAACCTTCCGATTAAAGGACTTGGCCACCCGCTGTTGATAACATTGACCATGACATATGACCTTCAATCGCTTTTCATCAATCAAATTGAGTTGGTCATACCTCTGTTGTGCCCATTCAGCTTCCGTCAGCTTAGACTGAGACAAAACTCTTAGAGAAGGGATTTCTATTTCAACTGGCAGGACTGCTTCCATGCCATACACCAGAGAAAAAGAGTTGCCCCAGTAGAGGTACGAACTAAAGTCCTATACGCCATTAGAGCGTAAGGAAGTCTCTCATGCCAGTCACGATAATTATCAGCTGTCTTTGCCAGAATTTTCTTGATGTTCTTATTCGCTGCTTCAACCACACCATTCATTTGAGGGCGATAGGGCGATGAATTCAAATGACGAATTTTGAACTCTTTGAACAAATCATTGACAAGTTTGTTGTTTAGGTTTGTCCCGTTATCTGTGATAATGGCTTCAGGCACGCCATAACGGGCAATAATATCCTGTAGCACAAACTTCACAACATTCTTTGCAGTGACAACTGCATAGGATGCTGCCTCTATCCATTTTGTGAAGTAATCGATAGCGACAAGGATGAAACGATGACCATTCGAGGCTATCGGATTAATTGGGCCGATTACATCGATGCCCCACATCGAAAAAGGCCATGATTCTGATAGTTGATGTAGCTCATTTGGAGGAACATTTATCTTGTCTCCATAAATCTAACAACGGTGACAACTCCGGATATGTTGAATGCAATCAGTCTCCAAGGTTAGCCAAAAGTAACCTAATCTCATAATCTTCTTTGCTAACATGTGGCCGCTCATGTGAGGACCACACACTCCTTCATGTATTTCTTCCATCAACTAAGTGGCTTGCTTAGCATTGACACATCTAAGTAGGATGGAGTCGAATGACCGTTTGTATAATGTATCCCCACTAATAAAGAATTTGGAGGCAAGCTTCATGAGATGCTTTCGGTAAGCTGGATTGCTACCTTCTAGGAACTCTCATTTTTTTAATATAGGTCATGATGTCATGGTACCATGGTTTTCCATCTGGTTCCTCTATCACTACCATGCAATAAGTTGGCTTCAACAAAACCTCTATTTTCAAAGGCTCAACCTCTAACCCATCAGTGACTTGCAGCATAGAAGACAACGTCGCAAGTACGTTTGCAAATTGATTATGAGACCTTGGCAAGTACTCGAACGAAACTTCCTCGAAATTTTCCACCAAATCTTCTAAATACTTGTGGTATGGGAGCAACTTAGCTTTCTTGGTCTTCCATTCACCTACGGTCTGCATTATGATTAGTGTGGAGTCTCCGAACACTTTTAACTTGGTCACACCTGTCCCAATTTCTGCTTGAAGCCCGAGGATGCAAGTTTCATACTCAGCCACATTGTTAGTGCATGGGAATATCAATTTTGCAGCTACCGGATGGTGTTGTCCATCTGGGGATATCAGAACTGCCCCAGTACCAAAACCAAACAAGTTTACAGCTCCATCAAAGAACATCTTCCACAAGTCTTCATTTACATTCAAGACATGGTCATCAAGGAAACTGTCATCATCATTAGGGATTCCTGAACTCTCGGTCAATAGGTCAGCGATCACTCGTCCCTTAATCGACTTTTGTGGCATGAATTGCACATCAAATTTGGAAATTAAAATTTTCCATTTGGCCAACTTACCCACCAAAGCTGGTCGATCAAGTAAGTACTTGATGGGGTCGTTCTCAGTCACGAGGAAAGTCTGGTAATGCAATGTGTATCGTCGCAATATGTGCAATACCCACACCAAAGCCGCACAAGTCTTTTCGACATCAGGATACTTCAGCTCTAATACAGTGAACTTCTTGCTCAAGTAATAAATGGCTCGTTCTTTTCTGTCAACGGGACTTTCTTGAGCCAACATTGCACCTAGTAACTCACTATGAATGGTGAGGTAGAGAATTAAAGGATGCCCTGGTGATTGCGGGACAAGCATTGGTGGATTCATCAAGTAACACTTCAACTTGTCGAACGCTTGTAGACATTCATCATCCCAGTTGACTCGTGCATTCTTCTTTAGGAGCTTGAAGAACGGCTTGGCGGTTTCAGAAAGTTGGGAAATGAATCGAGCAATGTAATTCAACCTCCCTAAAAGGCTCCGAACATCTTTCACCGTTGACGGAGGTTGCAACTCACAAATGGCCTTAGCTTTAGCTAGGTTGATTTCAATCCCTTTACTGCTCACAATGAATCTGAGTAATTTACCAGATGTTGCTCCGAATACACATTTAACGGGATTTAGTCGAAGCTTGAACTCATGGAGCCGATCGAATAGCTTCTTCAAGGTCTCAACGTGGCTTTTTCCAGGTCGAGTCTTTGCAATCATATCATCAACATATACCTCAATTTCTTGATGCATCATGTCATGAAACAGTGCTATCATGGCTCGCTGGTAAGTTGCCCCGGCATTTTTTAGTCCGAAAGGCATAACCTTATAATGAAATGTTCCCCATGGGGTGATAAAGGTAGTCTTTTCCTTGTCTTCCTCCTTCATCCTTATTTGATTGTATCTGGAAAAACCATCCATAAGTGAGAATAATTCAAAACCAGTGATACTATCCATAAGGACGTCTATGTGTGGTAACGAAAATCATCTTTCGGACTAGCCTTGTTCAGATCCCGATAATCAACACAAACTCGAACCCTACCGTCCTTCTTCATTACTGGAACAATGTTGGCTACCCATTCGGGGTATTGTGAGACTTCAATGAATCCCACCTTCAATAGCTTCATCACTTCCTCCTCTATCTTCTTTGAGAGCTCGGGTTTAGTTCTCCATAACCTTTGCTTCTTAAGTGGCACGTCTGGATTAGTAGGTAGGTAATGCTCCACAATTGACAGGTCTAAACCAGACATATCAGTATAGGTCCATGCAAAGATATCTTGATATTCTTTCAGTAGCTAAGTTAGGTGCTCGGCCTCATCTTTGGGGAGACTTGCCCCAATTTTCACCTCTTTGGCTTCTTTAGTGTCACCTAAATTAATGGTGATGGTCTGCTCGGACGTAAGAGCCTTGGCTTTTTCATGTTGTTCCCAGCTACGTTGCACCTCAATGGAATCTTTGATCGAGTCTTCGGGATTACCATTATCAACACTTTTTGCATTGAATTGGACCATTCCCACACCTTTGCATGCTATATAATCATTCTTGAAACAGAAAGTAGATGGATTAGAAAGACAAACAGGGTAACCTAGAATTTTTGTTTATTCTTTGGCAAAAACCATTTCTTTTTAAAACATTTTGACACGAGGAAGCATAACCAAGCCCAGGCCTCAGAATTCTCCTTGGATTTTTCTTTTCTTTTATCGGCTGGATATCATCACCGGGATAGTTTGGTGTACTTCAACATGCCCTCAAAAACGTGAAAATTTCCATGTATTTTATTGGATGAAAAGAAAATTACATTATTCAAATGATAGAAATCCTAAGAATGGAAATGCAAATACGGAAAGCAATAAAAAAACTCATGTGCGAATAGTTAAAATTCTCCTACTCTTGAACTTCATCGATGGCAAACACTAAATTCTCTTCGAACAAATTGGCCATTCCTCAAAGTGCGTCATCTTTTCCGGCGGATCGAATGGTGTCTGCAACTAGCTTGTTTGCCTCTCCTCGTCCGATAGGAATAACATCAATGTCAGCACCTGGAGGCTTGGAGTACTGAACACAGGTATCGATCGCCCCTTCTTCCTCATGCATCATCTTCGCAGGCCCAGGGAATGTGGTCCTAATATGGGGTATAATGAAGCCAGTTCATCCTTGTCCTCTTCCTCTTCCTCTACAGGATCATCCACATTTACCACGATAGCCTAATCTAGTAGTATATGAATTCCGCCCGGCCTCGATTGGTTGGCGAGTGCCTTGACCATGTCGGCCTAAACTATTACTTGGAACAAAACCACTCCCGACCATGGTCTTGCCTACCATGATCGCCGACTTTGATAACTTTGGAGTGGGTAGGGTAGTGCCTTCAGAGACATGAATGGTCAAAACCAACTCAAATGCTTGAAAACTGGATTCTTCTTTGCAATCTGGTTCAATATAAGGGATAGCCATCTTGTGATAAATCTTGAACTCATCCTCTTCTCGAACTGTAATAAGCTTTCCTTTCGTCACAAACTTCACTTTTTGATGAAGACTTGAAGAAATTGCCCCTACTGCATGAAGCCACAGACGACCTAACAAAAAGTTGAAGGCTGTAGGTATGTCCAGGACCTGAAAAACTACATTAAATAGCACCGGCCCTATTTGCAAGTCTAAATCAACTTCCCCAACTGCTTCTTTTTTGGTTCCATCAAACACTCGAACAGAGGTTTTAGCCGCATGAATTTTCCCCACATCATACCCAAGACGTTTTAGAGTTGCAAGAGGGCATATGTTTAAAGCCGATCCATTATCAATGAGTACACGGGACACCAAAGTGTTTCGACAATTGGCTGAGATATAAAGGGCTTTGCCGTGTCCTCTTCCTTCATCTGGGATTTCATCATCTGAGAAAGTAATCTGGTCGTTTAACAAAATGGCCCCCACGAATTTCCCCAACTTCTCAGGTTCAATGGACTCTGGGACATGTACTTCGTTAAGGACTTTCATCAAAGCTTTTTGATGTTTGTCCGATGTCAAAAGTAACTCTAATATGGAGACTTGTGCCGGCATTTTATGAAGTTGGTCCACTACGCTATACTCGCTTGCCTTAATTACAGCTAAGAATTCTTTAGCCTACTCATCAGTGACTCTTGATAGGTTGTGAGTTGGCCTGAGCGTAAGTGCGTCCCGATCGAGTGACCACATCTATCTCCGATTCGTAACACCATGGTACCACGTTATTATTTGTGTAAGCATAAGGTTTCGTAACATCAAGAATCAATTCTTCATCATCTGGTGGTGGCACATCGTTGATGATTAATCCATCTTCTTCCGACGCATTTTCCAACGGTGGCATGTCAAGAGCTAGGGGATCGTTAACTCCAATGTTTAAACCAGTAAACTCATCTTCAAAATCAGAAACCTCCTCTTCCAGATCAATACTGATTGGAGTGATGGTTAAAACAGTGTCGGCAGGATCCACGTAGACAATCATTCCCTTCTTGGACATTGCCTTGACTCTTTGCACCTTTTGAGACATGGTAGGCTCTTATATGTCTGAGTAGTATCCAGCTCGAACTAAACTATTATAAATATCATCCACATGTACTCTCAAGCTCCTCTTTCGACCAGCATCAAAACTAAAAAAGGCGTTCATGGCTTCTGGGTGGTCAGGGAGTGGATTATTCTGGATGTTTAGTTGTGCATCACGGAATGAGACCACCTTAGCATCCAATAGATTTTTGATTTTGTGTCGCAACGTATAGCAATCGTCAACAGAATGACCCACCTCCCCCATATGGTAAGCACGTGTCTTGGAAGGATCATAGTTGGGAAAACGCTTGGGATTAGGTCGCTTAGGTTCCTTAGCGAGTAATCTTTTCTTCTGAAGGGTTGGCAAGATCTTGGATAATGGCTTAGGAAGAGGCGTAAATTGACGCTTAGAAGAGCTCTTATACTGGTCGAAGAATAGTTGTGCTCCTCCTTGTTGAGTGTTCAAGACGGGGCAAGGGGGTTGAACATATGCTGGATTAACTTCCTCTACAGGCTCCTTATCCTTCTTGACTGAGACTCTCCTATACGAGCTGGTTTGATCAGAGCCCATCAATTACGTAATGCTACTTCAATTCGCTCGCCAACAGGGATTAGCTGATTGAACGACTTGGCAGTCGATCCTAACATTCGATTTCGATATTCAGGCGGGAGTGTCTTCATGAACAAATCCATCAACTCTTTTTCTATTGGCTCTGGAGTAATCTGAGCAGCTACGGTCCTCCATCTCGTGACATATGCCTTGAAAGATTCCGTCCTCTTTTTCTCAGTGCAAAGTAAATCTTCTCGAGATGGGGTGACATCAATATTATACTTATATTGCTTGAAGAAGGCATCGGTCAAATCCTCCCAAGTCTCCAGCATATTAATCTTCTTCATAATGTACCATTGAAGCGCCGGTCCTATCAGGCTTGCTTGAAATTGTTGAATCACAAAGGGATGTTATCAACATATTGGGTCATCATGACCACATAAGTCTGCAAATGGATCTTTGGGCAAGAGGTGTCATCATACTTTTCAAAGTCTAGCACTTTGAACTTCTTTGGCATCTTGACCTTTGCATAGTGGGACAAATCAATTGGGCCTTGGATAAACGAACCCTGCAGCTACTTGAGTTTCTCCTCGATTTTTGCCATGCGTTTTTCTTGTTATGTCTTCGGTACAGTCGAGTGTATCACTTGTACCTCCTCATCAACAATAATTTGAGGCACGTCAGTAATTTTCTCCTTGGAAGCATCATTAGAGGTTGATGTCCCAATTGCAAACGTATTCTTGCATTTATCTTTCGGATCGGCCACAAGAGCATGTTGTGGTAACACCACTTCAACCTTCGAAGCTGGTGGGGCAGTATTTGCTTGGAGAGAGTCAATCTGCTTAGAGAGCTGCTCAAGAACATTCAGGACTTGTTTCATCTCCGATTCGAGGACAGCGATGCGAGTTTGTTTAGCAACACGTATTTGTTCGGTGTTATCAGCCATTGTTGCTCTAGAACGAGTACGGATTGGTGATCTTGGATTAGCCGTGTTGTTACCTAGGGAAAAAAATACGGTAAGTATTATAAAAAATGAGATTGGTCCATGACAATGATCTAATCGCCTGATTTTATTCAAGATTTATTTTAACATTGAACCAAACTTCCTAACATTGAACTAAGGAATGAAATTCAAGTCCCTAAACATCAAACTAAAACTGAAAACACTTAATTGAAATAAAAGTCCCTAGACATTGAACTAAGAAAACAAAATATCTCATTTTATATGCTTTCGGGAACCCAACGCCTTGCGAAGCTTATTATTTTTAGCTTCAAGCATTTCCACTTTTCGCTTAAGATGCTCAATTTGTGCTCGTTGGGTGGGCTTCTCGGTCACATCGGGGACTACTGGATGCAAGGCGGCAGGAATCCGGTGTGTTGGATGTAGAACGCCAATGCATGGTGAATCTCCTCCTCGCCCTTCAGTCTCATGGGCACCAAAATCTTCTCTGGATGACATTCGCTCCATGTAGTAATGATCTCCTGGATCTCGTTGAAGTAGGTATAATCCTTTCGAATGAAATGAACTTGGGACAAATCTATCCTAAGAGGTGGGGGAATTTCTTGAAGAGCTTTGTACTGACGGGCCACTCTATGTGGATAAAAGGAAGTAGCACTGGAAAGGCCCAGAAGCGGGATTGGTCCATCATGTTTGTGAGAAAAAACAAGCTTCCTCAATGTGGAGCCATTTAGTATGCCATAAGAATGCCTTAGGATTAGGGTTTTTCAAAAAATTAATCCAACGGGCATACTGTTTATGTGGGGAAAAACGTTCTAAAACTGCAAATTTTTGTATGGGATGTCGAGAATCGTTTTTTTTTAATTGTTTTATAAGATGCCCAAACCCTCTTACGTGGGAGAAAAACCATATTTGCAAAAGTTCAGGGAGGGCACGCATTGTCATTTCCTCATTTTGTTTGAAACGAGTTAATGACAAAAATGTTTCAACTAAAATCATATTCACATAATTCAGCTCGTCGCAAACCCGATTAACCACCCATGAAATTGCAGGATTAATGGCATTTTTTCGATAAGGAAAACGATTAGTCCAAAAAATGCTAACATGAAAATCCTGGCTTTTGAAATCATTGGTTGGTTTGCAAAACATTTTTCTAAGAATGAAAATGGACATGCAAAACAGTTGGCTTTGACAATTTTCCTTACTCTTTCAGTTTCGATTTTTAAAAATTGAGGTAATTCAGAGATGGAATCTATACCGATAGGCGGCCTAACAAGCTCCTTTTCCGGGGGCCTTCCAATGGCAACACTATATTCTTCAATTGTTGAAGTCAATTCAAACTTACCAAACACAAAAGTGGAAGTCTGTGGACACCAGAAGTGAGGCAACGCCTGTATAACACCAGAGTGGATGTTCATCTCTAACAACGGGAGAAGTCGGGCGATCCTGGCTTTCACATATCTCTGACCATCTTGATCTAATTGGTCTAACCACCTCTTGAGCTCTTTTTTGGGAGTGGAAATGAATTGTACGTCGGTTTTCCCCATTGCATATAAAATAAGACCGACGACGAAACCTAAGGTCATGAACCAACAAAATTGCAAGTAAGTAAATTGCAGTAGCGAGAATTTAAACAACTTACTTTCACTGGTAATGGATGACAATCACATAGACACACGCATGAAATGTGAGGCTCGATTTCTATCTAGATGGCTTAACAAAATAGAGCTAAGAGGATGATCTCGACCGTTGCAGTCTCGCATTACCATGTCAGGTCCTCCTAACCCCAGTTCGGTCGAATGGAATGTCCAATAATCATGCAGTCTCGCGAATATGGACAAACACATTCGACACCATGAAGAACTTTCGGGGAAGAGAAGGTCAACATCTACATAGTAGTCTCGCTTTAGAGAGAGTATCCTTCTCAACATGCACAACAATTTAAATCAAACAAAACTTCAATAGCTTGAATTTAAAACATTCATCCCCAACTCCAACCTGCAAGACAAGGGTTAGCAAAGACTACTCCTTATACCTCCCATCCTACAAGAACATTTAACACTTTAAATGTTAGAGACGCACCTGGAATCCTCGCTGCCAATCAAAAATATTTTTTCAAATAAAAGAGAAAATTGGCTTAAGTCCACTAAGAGTATTAACTCAAGTCCTTAGCGGAGTCGCCAAGCTGTTGCGACCAAATTTTCGGGACTGACCCACCTAGGGTTTGGCTAATGGATTGTTAAGCCTAGACTTAACTCGAGCTCTCCTAATCCAATACCAATTCGCGACTTAGGTTCAACTTCTTAGTATGCAATTAATTTTTTAATAAAGAGTCGCCACTAATCTATTTTTTGGTGGGTCGATAAAAAACCCAAGTAAAGTAACGGGAGTTTCACTTTACTCTTACGAACTAGAGACTATGGATACGGGGACTTGGTTACACTAGATTTCTCTAATGCCCTTTCGGTACCGCTTCTTTTTAATTTTAAAAATGTTTTTTGCAAGCAGCTTGGATTGATTTTAAATTTATTAAGAGCTGCGCAAATCACCAATTTAACATCCAAGAAAGCAATGGATAAATTACAAGACTTACCTTGTAGCAACGAAAGCATCTGCGTTGTTAGATCATAATTCACACCATCAACCTTAGATATGATTTCTAATTAACACGCAATTTCTTTTTGTTTTTATTTAATTAATGAGAATCATGCTCTATGCAATGCAATATAACTAAATGACATAATTCTAATGACATGCAATTTCTAATTAAATGGACTTAACAACAATCACTAAATGACATGCATTTCATAAATCTAATTCTATATGACATGCAATGACATTTTTTTTTGTATTTTTTATTAAAAAAATTCATAATTAGAAATCTAACTAAAGTGAGATATTATCTATCTTAAGTTAGGAAATAGACTAATCTGAATCCTATCTTAACTCAGAAATTTATCTCGACATGCAATTTAATTCAAGGATACTATCTAACCTAGATATCATCTAAACATGCGTTCTAATATAATCAGAAAAGAAATCTAACTATTCTATCATGTAATTCCACCTATTGTAATCTACATGACATGCAAATGCAATCTTCTTTTCTTTTTTTTTTTCTTTTTTTGTATTTTCAGGATAAATAAAGCAATTGAAAGATAAACATTAAATCATTCAAAATCATTGAATATATCATACATCGTTCGAATCAGGGAACAATATCCAAATCAGCTTGATTATTTCGCTAATAAAATCGATAAATTGATCTTAAGCCTTAAAGATCAAAATATCAATTTTATTCCCGCGTGATTAATTATTTCATCTAAAGCCTTATAGATGAAATAAAAATCGGTGTGCGGTTGCGAATTAGGAAATATATCCTAACGAATATTATACTTCTTACTCAAAAGGTTTAAATTAGATATCAATCTCATCAATCTAGGCAATATGATGTTTAAATCAAATTAAGATGAGATTTTTTACCTAATTGCCGAATATACTTCCAAATCTGAATTTGTCGATGGATGGCTTGCGAATGGTGATTGCTTCGACTGAGGAACAATTCTGGACAGTAGCTAGGGTGTCGCCGACTGCAAGATACGAATGGCGGCTGTTATTTGTACGCTTGCTAGACTCGCATCACAGAAACGAGAGATGTGGGCTTCGTGGGAATTGGCTTGCTTGGACTTCACTGGTCAACGTGAATGATCTGCAGAGAAAAAGAAAGTGATCTTTTATTTTTTATTTGCTCTTTATGTGCCCCCCACTTTCTCTTCGTTGGTGGACTTCATGCTTGCAAACGATGGCCACAAAAACATGACGTGGTATTCATGCTGAACGGGAGATGGTAGCCTTGTTGGACCTCGGCGAAACCTGCGAAGAATAAGTACAAACGAAGCGGCCAAAGTCTGAATTAGGTAGCAATGGTTCGAGCGTCCCTAGGATGTGCTGGTTCGTGGTATCAAGCACAACGACAAACGAGGACTGCTGTGACGGTTTGTTTGGGTTGCTGTGTTCATCGGAAAAACCTGCGAAAATTCAACCAAGAATACAAAACCGACGTTAGCTGCTCACGGCCAAGGACGACTTGTAATGCGGGCGAGGTGATCGGTGGACGAGCTGGACGTCTCTAGTTGTTGACTTCAATGCGATTTGCTACGTGGTTTTTGCTGAGGAGCTTGCGGGCTTCTTCGCTCGATCTGTGGAATTGGCGTCGGAAGGGCTCCGGAGTTCTCTGGGATGTTGAGGTGTCACGGGGATTGAGCGGTCCGTGTGTCACAGCCTACAGAGGGTGCAACAACAGATGAGGTGTCGAGGAAGAATTGGTGTGAACCTTCTCTCTATTGCTCTCTCTCCCCGTGAGAGCTGCGGCAGCACTTTCCTTTGCTCTGAATTGTGGCCGTGTATTCTCAATTATGTGCGGCCTCTTTTTTTGCTCCCACCGTACGCGACTCCTTTTATACACCGAAAAATTGTATCTCCATGGTATATTTCATTGCCAACTTTGCTCGTGCAAAATATTATTGAATATATCATCCCACCAAGCGCAATATTTTTTGTGTTTTTTTTCCAATATTTCATTCGAGAATTTCATTTCCATAAAAAAATACATCACTGGTGTATATTGCCTAAATATATGAAAATCCTAACGGAATATGTGAAAATTTTTGCACTCGCTGTCGGTCCAATAAAATAGACAAAAATGTTCCTAAACTATATGCCATGTGATTTTATTTTTTCAGGGATAAAATTAACCCATAATTTTTTTAATATGATAAATGTCTAAATGGGTCGCCAAAATTTAGGTGTTAACACTCAATTAATCATGCAATTATACTCAATTTGGAGCCACCACTAACCAATTAGGGTTGGTTAAAAACCCAAGTAAAATATAGGAGAATACTTTACTTTTGTGAACCAGGAGATTCAAGTAGGTCCGCAGAGACATGGTTACGCTAGATTAGTCTAACACCATTTCGGTACCTTTTTATTTTAATTTTAAAATTTTTTTTGCAGGCAATGTTGATTAATTTAAACTTAAGCTACTAACATGCAAATGGTCATGCGGGTGCACAATCAATAAAACAACATTCAAATAAAAAAATTGCTAATAAAAATGCATGCCCTAGACATGATTTCTAAATGACATGACGCCTACTTTTTCTTTTTCTTTTTGAAAATGTTAATTATATGCAATCTTAATTTAAATTTGATATGCATGAGTTTTACTTTAATAACATATGAGATGCAATTCATATGGTATGACTTAAACTTATCACTATATGTATGCAATCTAATTTATATAATCCTAAATATGCATGTGCTACGTGATATGAGATGAATGACACGATATTTCTATATACATGCTCTTTTATGATTTTTTATGATGATTCATTTTTTAATGCATATATGCAACCTATGCTAAATAATGATGATATGAAATGAGATTAATTATGAATTAACCTATTAACTAACCAAGGAAATGATCTTTAGTTTTTTTTTAATGACATAATGTTTTTTTTTAATTGAAAAGAAGGTAACTTAATGGTGCAATGATCATCTTTTAGCATTTTCTTTTTATTAAAAAAAATTAAGCTATAACTCATATGGCATGCATAACAATTTTTCTTTTTTTTTTTTTTTGTTCCTCTTTTGTTTTACTAAATGAAAATTGACTTAATCTAAAAATATCGAGGTGTGTTGCTCTAATATGAAATGTGCACGGACCTAAATACCTAAGTTCAGATATGACAATATTTTACTAATAAACAAATCCTAATTAAACCTATTATGCAAATTAATTAATATGAACCTAATATTTTTGGATTCTTTTTATTGAAATTCGGAATTAGTAAAAAAAAAAAAAAAAAACTAATTAGACTAACTAGAGTGAATGATATTCTAATTTATTTTAAGAATCAATTTAACTTAAACTATATCTTATCTTAAACGCTATATAAAGAAATCAAGACATGCCAACATTATTTAAAATTAGTCCTAACAAAAATCACTCATCTAAAAGTATAATCTAAAAAATTATAATCCTATAAATGCAATTCTAATTTACTAACCCTAAAAATACAGTCTTAATTTACTAAACTTAAATGCTCTAATGCAATATTTAGATTTTTTTTTATTTTCTGATTTTTAATTTTTTTTTTTTAGATAAATAATTAATAAATATTTGATTTAAGTCATCAACAAAATAAAAGGATTAAAATAATCGAAAAAAATAACATGTTCTCTCATAGGTCAAATTAACGATTATCATAACACTAATTATCACAACAAAAATATCAAAATAATTAATAACCTGATCCGAAATCTTACGGATCAAATTAATAATTATAATGATTTAGTAATTAAAATTCTACCAAAAGTCCAAAAATTAACATAATTAAAAAAATAATCCGATGTCTCTCGGATTAAATTAATAATTACATTAATTTCGAACAAAATCCTAGCGGATAATGCCTATAAAATGCACAAATATTAACATTGATAAACCATATTCTAACTTAAATGATAATAATAAAATTTAAAATGAATAAACAAATGACGAAATAATAAACTACCTAGGTGGAATTTGAGTAAAAAGGAACGGCGGTGATGGGCAACGTCAGCGGAGGATGGTGCTCCGGCGAGATCAGGCGAGGAAGCAGCGGTGACCGAGCTGTGATGGTGGTTCGGTGATGGGTCGCCGTTCGGAACAGGGGCTGTCCGTCGGAGCTCCGGCGAGGTTCGGGCAGTAATCGAACCTGCAGCAAAACAGAGGAGGTAGCACGTGGTTTCGCGGGTTGCAGGGGGCATCGATGACCGGGCTGTCGCCGAACGATGGCCGGATCAGCGGGTTGCAGGGGGCATCGATGACCGGGCAGAGGTGCTGGTGCAGTGGCGTCGACTGAGTGGAGGCAGACCACCGGGTTGCTGGGCGCGAATTGCAGGTCGTGGGCCTCGGGTGGTTGGGAACGGCAGCGTCAGTTGCTCGAGCGTGTAGAAAATCGTCCTCAGGTGGCGTCACGGTTCGTCGGTAGCAGCAACCAACGACAAAAGGGCGCTTGGGCCGTCGGAGCAAGGGCGGAAATGATGTGAGGCGGGGGATGCGCACCGAGGGGAGACCGGCGAACGGCAGACGAAAACGGCAGTGACAGAGGCGCAATGGAGGAGGGTGGCTCCGGTGTTCGCGGACGAGCGTCGCGGGCGTGAAACAAAAGCGGAAATGGCCGTCGCAGCTGGGCAGGGCAGAATCGAAGCCGGCAGGAAGAAGGTGGAGGCGGAAACGGCAGAAGGTGATGAACAGTAAATGTCCAATCACCTTTTTCCTTTTGCTTTCTTTTTACTTTTCCCCATTTTCTTTCCTTTTTTGTGTTCTTCTCCTTCTCTCGAGGACTCCACGGACGGCTCCTTCTCCCCCTTCCTTTTTCTTCTTTTTCTTACTTTTCTCTCTCACTTGTCTCTCTCACTCTCTACCGAGAACATCCCCCGTTCACTTTCTGCCACTGTACTTCTTCTCTTTTTCTCTTCAATTTGCTATTTTTTCTTGGACGAACAATGAAGAGAAGTTCCCCCTCGCACTCCTTTTTATAGAGGAAAGATTTTAATGTTGAAGATCCGGTGATATTTACTCAACTTCTTCAATAAAGAAATGGCTCCAAAATCTCAGTGTTGAATTCTTTTGAATTCAATTTTTTTTTTCAAATCTCCCTCTAATCAAATATTATCTTTTATTTCTAAAAATTAAATTTAAATAGGTGTCAACAGAGCTTCAAAGACAAATCCTTTGGTCTTTGAGGAAAAAATCATTTCATTTTTTTTTAATTCAATGAAGGTCCATACATAATGGCTTTTTCAAACTTCCACCAAGAAAAATTATCAAGACAATTTTCACTAAGCTGTGAATCTCTTGAACACGCTAAATGAAACAATTTTGGTGTGAAATGACTTTTTTACTTGCTCTCATTTAGGAGGGGTTATTTGTCCCGACCATTGATGCGGGAATATATCACTCAATCTTATCATTATCTTGTTGACAAGAGTTCGAATTTTCTTGCAAACAATACGACCTTACCAATCTAAGAGGTCTTTAACAGGTATTGTAATATGGGCTTGGTTAATGGCTTAACAAATGGACTCTTTGAGTCAAAGCAATTGAAAGAACAATTCTGTAATCATCTTCGGGTTTACAAGTCAAAAACCCTGCAAATGAGAAAGAAATAATTTTGCTCGCACTTCTTTGAGCAATGCTTAAAACATGTGAACTCCCATGTTAATTCAAGTGCCATAATCTAAAGAGACTTTGTAAGTGACGTAACATAGGTTGGGTTCATGGGCTGAGAAACGAAAGGATCATTAGGCTCAAAATGTGTGTAAATGGTGAGAGTTGGTGATCATCTTAACATTACCACCAGTTTTATTTTTCCACCTTTGAAGATTTTCTTCATATCACAACTCCATTGATTGCAACATCATTTGAGTTTTTTAGTATCACCTTGTTGGGGATACGACTCACTTCATCAAGTGTTTGATTTTTTTTTTCTTTGGGCATTGGCCTTACTTTTACCAGGCACACTGCTTTTTCATGCCCCTTATTTTTTTACACATACTTTTCTTTGGACTCACGCAGCCCCCATCTTTCATCAACATTTTGAGCCATGCTATTTGAATTTTTTTCTTTGCCTTGCCCCAGCGTGGGGGATGATCACCATTTGGGTTTAAAGAAATGAAATTATAGGCTCAAGTGGGCTATGCAAAGAATAAAACTGTATAGGATAGCGAAAGAAATACTCTTCATCATCCTAAGGCACTTAAATTATCACATGAATTCAATGTAATAGCACAACTTGAAGATTGATACAAGTGAGAGCAATAAAATTTCTATCCATTTCCCTCTCCTTTAATGTCGACTTACCTTCATTTGCCCCGATGTGGGGTGGTCCTTAATAGGGGTAGTATGAAAGAAATTCTTCAAGTATTTGGGCTCAAAAAAGGGTTAAACAAGGGTTCACCAGTAGAGAAATGAATTGCCTCTTGTCATTTAGTTGTCGTACTTCTTGCAAGAAAACTCTTCACCTTGAAACACAAAACGTTTCCATACTCACCTCACAATGTATGGACAAGGGATTGTGTATGGGATAAGGCTTGCCTTTCATGCCTCATTTAGCATCATTTAGCATGTTCAAGTAACTCAACATCCTTCACTGAATTATCCATTTTGATAAATTTCAAGTGGAATTGGTGAATTACACATCATGTGAAAACATTATGAAATGATAAAAAGGCCATGCTCTATCAAATCATAAAATCAAAGTTGTTAAGTGTCTGTGTCTTGCCCCTCTTTGCAAGGGAGTTCATAGAGGTTCCTTAAATGTGTCGGGGCTGCACTTGAAACATAAAGCAGATAATTAAAAGAAACAAACAGGGCAAATCGGATGCATGCTGGAAAATTATTTTATTTTGAAAAAAATTTCAAGGGAACATGAAGAAGCCCAGCCTTCAGACTTAGCTGCTTGCCATTTTCTTTTAGGTAGGATTTCATCACATGGCTAGTTTGGTATACTTCAACATGCCCTTAAAACATGAAAATTTCCATGGATTTTATTGGATAAAAAGCAAATTACATTATTGAAATGAAGGAAATCCTAGAATTGAAAATGCAAATATGCAAATACGGAAAGCGATAAAGACTCATGCGCAAAGGAGTGTGCAAATAATTAAAATTCTCCTACTCTCGAGCTTCATTGATGGCAAACACTAAATTATCTTCAAACAATTCAGCCATTCCTTCAAGTGCGTCATCTGAGCTCTCAATCTTTGGAGGTGCGGGATCATCTACGCCACCCCATCCATCTCGGGGATGATATCCCATGGGTCGATGTAGGAGCTAGGAGGAACCAAATACTTTACATAGTAATCGAATTTGCCACTTGGTTGCCCCAGGGTGTCCATCACTTCTACTTCCTCATGCATCATCTGAAACATAGTGGGCTTAGCATCAAAACTGAAAATGGCATTCACAACTTTTGGGTGGTCAGGGAGTGGGTTATTTTGGATGTTCGGCTGTGCATCGTGGAATGAGACCACCTTGGCATCCAAAAGATTTTGGATTTTGTGTTGCAGCGTATAGCAATCATCAACAGAATGCCCTACCTCTCCCATATGGTAAGCACATGTCTTGGAATGATCATAGTTGGGGAAACGCTCGAGATTAAGTCGCTTAGGCTCCTTAACAAGTAATCTTTTCTTTTGAAGGGTCGGCAAGATCATGGACAAGGGCTTGAAAAGTGGCGTAAATTGATGCTTGGAAAAGTTTTTCTGCTAGCCAAAGAATGGTCGTGCTCCTCCCTGTTGGGTGTTCGGGATAGGGCAAGGTGGTTGAACATAAACTGCATTAACCTCCATTACAGGTTCCTTATCCTTCTTGGTTGAGACTCTCCCATATGAGCTTGTTTGATCAAACGCCCATCCATCACGCAATGCTACTTCAATTCGCTCGCCGACAGAGATTAGCTGATTGAATGACTCGGTAGTCGAACCCAGCATTTGATTTCGATAATCAGGCGGGAGTGTCTTCATGAACAAATCCATCAGCTCATTTTCTGTCAGCTTCGGAGTAATTTGAGTGGCTACGGTCCTCCATCTCGTGACATATGTCTTGAAAGATTCCGTCCTCTTCTTCTCAATGCGAAGTAAATCTTCTCGAGATGGAGTGACATCAATATTATACTTATATTGCTTGAAGAAGGCATCTATCAAATCCTCCCAAGTCTCCAGCATATTAATCTTCTTCATAATGTACCATTGAAGCGCCGGTCCTATCAAGCTTGCTTGAAATTGTTGAATCATCAAAGGGATGTTATCAACATACTGGGTCATCTTGACCACATAAGTCTGTAGATGGATCTTTGGGCAAGAGGTGCCATCATACTTTTCAAAGTCTGGCATTTTGAACTTCTTTGACATCTTGATCTTTGCATAATGTGATTGATCAGTTGGGTCTTAGCTAAATGAACCCTGCAGTTGCTTAAGTTTCTCCTCGATTTTTGCCATGCGTTTTTCTTGCAAAGAATTTCGGTACATCTGAATGTATCACTTGTACCTCATCATCGACAACAATTTGAGGCGCATCAGTAATTTTTATCCTGGAGGGATCCACAGAGGTTGATGGCCTAATTGCGGTCATATTCTCGCCTTTATCTCTTGGATCAGCCATATTCTTGCCTTTATCTCTTGGATTAGCCATGGGAGCATGTTGTGGTAACACCACTTCAACTTGTGGAGCTAGTGGAGCAGTGTTTGCTTGGAGAGAATTGATTTGCTTAGAGAGTTGCTCAAGAACATTCAGGACTTGCTTCATCTCCGATTCAAGGGCGGCGATACGAGTTTGTTTAGCAATATGCATTTGTTCGGTGTCATCAGCCATTTTTGCTCTAGAACGAGTATGGATTGGTGATCTTGGGTGAGCCGTGTTGTTACTTAGGGGAGAAAAGAGATAATGTAAGAAACGATGACAAGATAGGAAAATGGCCCATGACAATGGTCTAATCGCCTCATTTTATTTGAAATTTGAATCAAACTTTCTAACAATGAACTAAAAATTGAAATTCAAGTCCCTAAGATTGAACTAAGAATTGAAAACACTGAATTAAAAATTGAAATCAAGGTCCCTAGAAATTGAACTAAGAAACAAAAATCAAAACATTTTATTTTACATGCTTTCGGGAACCCCAATGCCTTGCGAAGTTTTTTATTTTCAGCTTCAATCATTTCAATTTCTGCTTAAGATGCTCAATTTGTGCTCACTGAGTGGGCTTCTTAGGCTGCACATGACAAAATTTCTAAAACAGAAATTGATTTCTGGCCAGAAATCAATTTCTTAATTTCTATTCCCCGGACAAGTTTCTGAGCAAAGAAACCCGTTTGATAATGACTCAAAATTTCTATTTCTAAAACAGAAATCCGTTTGATAACAGAACAAAATTTCAATTTCTAGGAATAGAAATTGATTAGCTAACAACATATGAAATCCTCAAATACAAAATATTAGTCGAAATAATACTAATACATTACAAAAGTTGAGAATACAATTTCATGGAATTTCTGGCATATTATTATCCCTTGCCATTTTATTAGCAATTGTTTTCCTAAGCATATTTATTTGGTTTCCCTCCTCAGTTAATGTATTGTTTGCAAGCTCATCCTGCATAGGTTCAAACAAGTACTGCGGAAGCATGAATATGAGTGCCATCAATGGCGCCTATACAGCTTTGTCATTTTATTAAAAACTAGTATTATACAAGATTATCAACAAAATAAAATAAATGGTGTAAAGGAATATATGAGAATTCTACCTTAAAGTAACGTTTATGGTTAGGAACCAATCGGGGGAAGGTCGGTTTATTTTGATTCTCAAATTGAATCAGTCCAGTTGCTCATCCCTAATTTCTTTATTGTTGCTCAATGAACCTTTAATGGCCCTTGCATGGCAAAGAGAGAGATTCTCTTGAATCTCTCTCATTCGAATTAAAATTCAAGATTGTGTAACAATCTAATTATTTTGATTTTGCAAGAATTTTGAATCCGTAAAAAATAAGGTTAAATTTCTAGGCATGTTCTTTATTCATCTATTATGTAAGAACTTTTTCTTCAACTGGCCATACCCGTGCATTTTCTAGGAGGAAAGAGCCCCATTGTTTTTAAGTAAGCATTTAAGAACTTTGGTCATTTTTGAAAATTGGGAACCCATTCGATTGCCTTTCATCCTAAAGAGGAAGTTACAAAAGAAAAAAAAATTGAAAAAAAAATGCAAAAAACAAAACACGAGCAAAATAAGAAAAAGAAAATTAGCAATAATTCGTGAAGTTGTGGTTATGAGTGAATTAAGTTAGCAAGAAAGTGCAAGGTTCTTTTATATGATTTGATTTCAGTTTATGATTTCTATTTCAGAAACTAAGAAGTTAAAAATTTCAGCTTCTGATTTCTTCAATTTCTCTATTTCCTCGAATAGAAATCTGTTTCAGAAATAGAGAAATCAAATTGCATTACCAAACGGATTGTTTCCAAACCTGTTCCGGAACAGAGAAAAGAGAAATCGAGAAATATAAATTTTGTCATGAGCGCCCTTAGTCACATCAGGGACCACTGGATGTAAGGCTTAGTCGCCTTAATCTAACTGGTCCAGCCACATTTTGAGCTCTTTTTGGGAGAGAAAATGAATTGTACGTCGGTTTTCCCCATTGCATATAAAACAAGACTGACCATGAAACATATTGTCATGGACTGACGAAATTGCAATAAAGTAGTAAATTGCGAAGTGAGAATTTTGACAACTTACTTTCACCGGAAATGGATGACAATCACATAAACACACATATAAAATGTGAGGCTCGATTTTTATCTAGATGGCCTAACAAGGTGGAGATAAGAGGATGATCTAACCATTGCAGTCTCGCATTAACATGTCAGGTCCTCCTAACCCTGGCTCAGTCAAAAGAAAATCCCATGGTCACACAATTTCGAGAACAAGGATAAACGTTTTGACACCAAGAAAAATTTTCGGGGTTGAGAAAGGCAACCTCTACATTGCGGTCTCGCATTCAAGGTTGATCCATTTTTCAACACCATCCTAGAATCCTTAAATGCGGTCCAGGTCCGACGGCAAGTTGTGTGTGCAATATGTAGTGCTAAAACAATTTGAAAATCATGCACAACAATTTATAATGCAAGCAACGCTTCAATATAAGAAAAACATTCAATCCCAACACCTTCCTACAAAACAGAGAGTCAGCAAGCACTACTCCCCTTATTCTTCCTTTCTGTAAAAACATTTAACACATCATGTTAGGAGCGTACCTTATTTCCATGCTGCCAAACATATATATATATATATATATATATATATAGAGAGAGAGAGAGAGAGAGAGAGAGAGAGAGAGAGAGAGAGAGACATGCCTATGTCCACTATGAGTTTTAACTCTATCCCCAAAGAAGTCGCCAAGCTGTCGCGACCTTCCCGATGGTAAATTACTTAAAGAAGGCTAATGGATTACTAAGTCCGAAGACTTGGCGCGGACCCTCCCAAGTTCTACCAATCGGAACTTGATACTAATGAGTTAACCCATTTAATCATGCAATTATACTCAATTTGGAGCCGCCACTAATCAATTAAGGTTGATTAGAAACCCAAATAAAGTATGGGAAAATACTTTATTTTCGCGAACCGGAGATTCAATAAGTCTGGGGACATGGTTACGCTAGATTAATCGAACGCCCTCTCGGTACCTTTTTATTTTAATTTAAAAAAAAAAATTGCATGCAATATGATCAATTTTAACCTAAGATACAAACATGCAAATGATGTTCATGCGGATGGACAATCAATGAAATAACATTCAATAAACCAAAATGACAAATTATAAGAAATCATAAACTACAACCTTATTAAGGTCTATCCTCTAAAAAAACTTCTCAAAAGTGTTAATAAAAATGCATACCCTAAACATGACTTTCTAAATGACATGACACCTAATTTTTATTATTACGCAATCTTAATCTAAACTTAATATGCATGGATTTTACTTTAATGATATGTAAAATGTGATTCATATGGCATAATTTGAACTATCACTATATGTATGCAATCTAATTTATATAATCCTCAAGATGCATGCGTTTCATGATATGGGATGAATAACATAATAATTCTATATGCATGTTCTTTTTATGATTTTTTTTTAATGTATGCAACCTACACTAAACAATGATGACATAAAATGGGATTAATTATGAACTAACCTATTAACTAACCAAATAAATGACCTTTTGTGTTTTTATTTTAAATTACTTAATAATTCTTATTAAAACAACATAATGATGCAATAATAATCTTTGGCTTTCCTTTAAAAAAAAAACATTAACCTATGACCCACTAACTAAAGCGCAACATGTAGTATGCACATTATGAAATCTATATAACCTAAATAACATTTTTTTTTCTTTTGGTTTTATTAAAAGAAAATTATCCTAATTCTACATGAATCTTAAAAATTAAAATGCATTGCTTTAAACATGAAATATGTATGGACTTAAATACCTAACTTCTATAATGCATGATATAGGATGAGCAAATAACGATGACATGCCAAAATAAAAAAAATCCATCCATGTAAATCAATGGCATATTATTTTAATAGGAATCGATGATGCAAAGTAATTCATGAATTTTGCCATAATAAGTCGAAATAATCAACAATCTAACCTGACGTCTCGCGGCTCAATATTTTTTATTATCATGACTTAATATGACCAATTTCCTAAATCGGGTAATGATAATAAATCAGAACAAATCAAGTTAGAATAAAAAGAAAACTATGAGTCCAAATACTCAAAATAAACTTAATTTAAAAATCTACCTAGTCTACCTCACGGTTAACTCGAGGAATGGCGAAGAAACAGTGGTGGCTGAGCTGCGATGGTGGTTTGGTAATGGGTCGTCACTCGAAACAGGGGCTGTTCGTCGGAACTCCGGTGAGGCTCGGGTGATAACCGGACCTGCAGCAAAACAGAGAAGGCAATAGGTGGCTCTGTTCGGGCATGCAGCAGCGAGCAGAGGAGCAGCAACGTTGTGTGCAGGAGCGTCAGGCTACTGAGATTTATCCAGGCTGCTGCGAAGGGAACAACGGCGGAGCGGATCAATCAGGCGCGATGACGTCGGGAGGGAAGCAGCAACAACGACAGTTAGTATCTAGTGGTGCTCGAGTGGAGCAATGGAGCGGACGTTGCAGGTTGGCGGATGAATGGCAGGTCACGGGTCACGAGTGCTAGTGGCTAGCACAGCGGAGCAGGGCTGCTTGTGGTGCTGTGTCGAGCAGTGGAGGCAAGTTGCAGGTCGATCAGGCTCGGGAGCAGCGTGGTGGTGCGGCCAAAGGCGTCGTGGGGGTCGAACTACTGCGATGGATGTCCTGCAGGGGCGTTGTTTGGCGGTGGGTAGCAGTAGTGGATCGCGGGCTGAGGCGCAGTGGCGATGTGGGCTCCAGGCGGTGATGGTGAGCGCAACGGGTTGCTGAGGGTCGGCACTCGAGAGGAGATGGTGCAGAGACTTCGGCAAAGGATGCGGGCTAACGAAGGCGAGTCACGACGGTGAAGGGTGGAACTTCGGACAGTGTAGGGAGAGGCGGAATGGCAAAGCAGCGATGGTCGGTGCGATGCGGTGCTGGCGAGGGGGCTCTGTTGCTGTGGCCGGCGAAGACAGCCCATGAAGGAGATGAACAGTGCTTTCCCCTTCTTCTTTTTTCTGCCTTCACATCACTTTCTCTTTGACTCTTCTCTCTACTTTCACCTTTTTTGACTTTTTCCTTCGACGAAGACAAAGAGAACCCCCCACTGGTTCCAAAACCTTGCCCTCTTTTTATAGAGGAAAACTCGAAGTCGTTGAAGATTTCCCAATATTCACTCAACTTCTTCAACAAAAAAGTGGCTCCAAAATTACATGACTGTTGAATTTTTTTTTTTAATTCAAAATTTTTTCAAAATTTTCCCCTAATCAAATATTATCTTCTATTTTTAAAAACTTAATTTAAATTAGGTGTCAACAATGATGGTAGGACAAATTCTTTCATTTTATGGTGTTCTTTTTGCTTGTTTTGTCGGATTTCTGAGTTAATGTCCATTTTGTCTGAAAAAATGCATATGAGTTGTGTCCACTATGGATTTTTAATTAGATATTACTGTCGTTGGGGTCCTACATGTTGTGATGGTGGTCCCTGTTTTGCAATTTTTTAATACTATCTTTTTGTTTTTTTCTGGCTTATATTTTTATCATTGATGGTTGGAGCTCACGGCTTGTCATGGAATTTAATAGCCCACATAAATTCTCACAGGGAAAGTAGATAGACATTTAAAAAAAAACTATAATCACTTTGATATGGGTTCTCTGATAAAAAGTATTTAGAGGAGGAAATTTGGTGGAAGCACATTGAGACAAAATCAATTTGAGTCTATGTGCGCATGAGTTTATAGTTAGAGCATGGGGGCATCTTGTTTCCAATATTTTTTGTGTGCACTGATTATTAGGAACTGGAGGTGTCTTGTTTTATTTAGTTTTTGTGCACTATAATGGACGTAACTTCTAAAGTAGCAGTTTGTTAGATTACTTGTTAGAAGTTATTCTTCCCAAGTTATTAATATGAAGACTATTTAATCTTTGTGTCAAGATGCATCGTAGATCCTGCTAGTTATCATTCCACAATTACTTAGTAAATTTGCAATTAAGTCTTCTTGATAGGATTGTATTTCAGCCTTATTTGTTGAACAAGAAAAAGAGAATCTAGACAAAAGTTGAGTCGACCAAACTTAGTAGTCGTTTCCATAATTTTCAAGCTGATAACATATGAGCTTAAGAAATGCTTTGAATGGGATCAGTTGTTTTTTCCTTATGGTATATATCTCTAAGTTTGATTCTCGGGCCACCATGGTTGGCTCACCTTAGGAGAAAGTTATGGCAACATCGAAAACATTTTAAGCCCATAATGCACAATATTTTGACAGACGGTATCCAATAAAAGTGTGGTATATAGTCACTAGTGTGCCTAGTTTTCTTTCATTAATCAAAGCATGGTACAAGTTTATTGCAATTGTTTACTATTTTTGTATTGTTTTTTCCTGGTGTATGTTTTGCATGGAAATATATTGACTTTATTTTTGCTTCATTTTGCACCAGTTGAGGGATGTGAAGAAATAAACTATTCAATGTATGATGGTGGGTATGATGGCGTTGCTAGAGAAGATGGGTTCACTTTTGTTGATCTTGACGAGTTATACATAAGAAATGTAAGTTGTGCTAATGGTGATGGTTCAATGGAGAGGGATATGGAGGTTGGAGACATTAGTTAGTACGTAGATGTGTTAGTTGACAATGTAGATTTCTTGAATATGAATGGCGAAAATGAGTATACACATCCCGAGATTATTGCTGAGGTTGATATGGAAAATCCTGTCTTCAAGTTAGGAATCTGCTTTAGTAATGCTAAGGAGTTTAGAAAGGCTGTTAGGAACCATGTCATAAAAATGGGAGAAAGGTGAGGTTTGTTAAGAATACACCTAATAAATTGAGGGCAGTGTGTTTTCATGGTTAATGCTTCCAAAGTGCAAAAGGAGCATACTTTACAAGTCAAAACCTTTAACCCCATACATACATGTAATAGAGCTCTACATGTTCCTCAAATAAATACTAAATGGTTAACAAACAAGTATTGTGATACGTTGAGAAACAATCCTACATAGCCAGGTGCTTCAATGAAAAAAAAAACAATGGAGTCTGACAATGTTTTAAAGTTGTCGAGGACAATGGTTTATAGAGCTAGGGCAATGGCAATGAGTATGATCACTGGGAATGAGGAAGAGCAATTTTGGATGCTCAGGAGCTATTATCAAGCATTTTTTGATGCCAACCTGGGATCCACGTGTATAATCAAAACCGAGCAATATCAAGACCAATGCAAGTTTAAGGCAGTCTATATTTGTTTGGATGCATTAATGAGGGGCTTTGTAGAAGGATGTAGGCGCTTTGTAGGTTTTGATGGTTGCCATTTGTCATCAGGCTCTAAGGGTATACTTCTACTAGTGGTGGGCATAGATGGCAACAATCAAATGTATCCATTTGCATGGGCAGTTGTCGAACAAGAAACGTAGAAGACATGACTTTGCTTTATTAGTTTGATTACATAAGACTTGGGGATTGCCGATCCTGAAAATTCAAAGTACTGGACTTTCTTGTGTGATAAATAGAAGGGATTGATGCAAGCACTAGCAAATCTAATGCCTGAAGCAGAACATAGATTTTGCTTAAGGCATCTTTGTGAAAACTTCAAGCTACATCACATAGGGGTAGAACTTAAAAAGCTCCTTTGGAAGGCTACCATGGCGACTAGGGTATGTGATTTTGACTTGGCAATGGAAGAGCTGAAGGCAATTAATAAGAAAGCTTATGAATGGTTGTCTCAAAGGCCTCCAGTGCAATGGAGCAAGTCCTACTTTAGGACAAGCTCAAAATGTGAAATTTCCTTGAACAACTGGTGTGAAAGTTTCAACAAAAGCATCAATGACGCAAGGGACAAACCTATCCCTCAACGGCCTCTTGTCTTTCTAGTTCCACACCATCCCCGACAGCCTGCCGCCTTTTGACGTCGACGCCACCTAGGACGTCCTTGTGCTTTACTAGTCCACGCAAAAGTCTTGCTTGCCCTACTTCCAGAACTTGCTTGAGAGGCTCAATGAGGAGAGCGCAACGTCAGGATCCCTACCGGTGAGCTACGTGGTGTCAGACTGCGTGATGAGCTTCACGCTTGATGCCGCGGAGGTGGTTGGCGTGCCGAAGGTCCTATTCTGGATGACGAGCACGTGCGGCTTCATGGGTTACGTGCAGTATCGCAATCTTATTGATAGGTCTTGCTCCTCTTAAAGGTATGCATTAATGTATTCAAGTAATCTCACGTAGCAGATTTACGGCTGTTGTGACCAAATTTTTGGGTGTGAACCATCTAGGGTTTGGCTAATGGATTGTTAAGCTTAGACTTAACTCGGGCTCTCCCAAGCCCATACCAATTCGCGACTTAAGTTCAAATTTCTTAACATGAATGATTTTTTAATTAAGAGCCGCCACTAATCTATTTTTGGTGGGTCGATTAGAAACCCAAGTAAAGCAATGGGAGACTTACTTTACTCCTACGAACCAGAGATTGAGTTCGGGGGACTTGGTTACACTAATTTTTCTAACGCCCTTTCGGTATATTTCTATTTTATTTTGAAAAATGTTTGGCAAGCAGCTTTAATTGATTTTAATTTATCTCCCTAACATGTGAGGTGATCACACGGGTGCGTAAACTACCAATTTAACACTCAAGAAAGCAAATAAATAAAATGCAAGACTTGCCTTGTAGCAGCGAAAGCATCTGTGTGGTTAGATCAGAATTCACATCATCAAACCTAGATATGATTTCTAATTAACACGTAATTTTTTTTTCGTTTTCACTTAATTAATGAGAATCATGTTTTTTTTTTTTTTATGACTTGGGAACCGCCGTCGGCCAACAGCCTAGACGTAAACCCGAGGTGGACTCAGCCACCACCACAACCCCGGCCGTGTTTGAGTCGCGCAAACGCTATGCCTTTGGGATTCGAACTCCTCCCCTTCATGAGGGGGAGGGAGCCCAAAGTCAGCTGCGCCACTGCGGGCGGTGGTAATGAGAATCATGCTTTATACAACGTAACATCACTAAATGACCTAATTCTAACGACATGCAATTTCTAATTAGGTGGACCTAGCAACAATCACTAAATCTAATTCTATATGACATGTGATAGCATTTTTTATTTTTATTTTAAAAAAAGAATGCAATCTATCTTAGGAACTAAAACTAATTTATTCTAAGACATTTTTTGCATTGTTTTATGAAATTCGAAATTAGAAAAATGTGAAAATTACCTAGCTAAATTAAGATTCTATCCAACTTATATTAAGGATTAGGTCAAGCTAAACCCTAATTTAAACCAAGATATTATCTTAACTTAGCAATCCCTAACCTACGATGTGGTCTATCTAAAAAAATATAAATTTATAATGAATTAGAAAATATTATCTAAAATTAAACTATATGCAATTTTACCATAATGTGCAATCACATGCAAAGAATGCCATAATTCTCATTTTTTGTTTTCTTTTTAAATTTGAAATTAAATTGTTAGATAATTAAACATGCAATTTAAATTAATGAAATGAAAATCTAACACCCTAAATTTGTGCCTTTGGTATTTTTTATTATGTTTTTTTTTTAAATTCAAAATAACAAATTTCCTACCCTAAATATGTTAAAACCCTAAAACAAGGAATTAACCTACTCTAACTCACTTTTTTTTTCTTTTACGGGAGCAATCAAATAAAGGTATAAAGAATAGCACGGCACCAAATCAAGCAAGATATCATCCATGTCCATTAAATTTTGGAAAACAAATTGACGAATCGTATTTCGTGCATGAGATCGGATTGGCCAATTTTTAAAGAAAATCACAAATCATATCTTGAGCATGAGATCGGATTGGCGATTTTTTCATACGATTGCGAGTTGTATTTTGAGCATGAAATCGGACTGTCAATCATATGTACATTGCGAAATTATGAAGATTTACCTAATTTGAAAGACTATTCAGGAAACATGGGACAAGATAACATCATTCGGGGATTTAATCAAGAATGCAATACCTCAATTGAGCAAACGAAATATTCGAGAATTAATTTAGATGAGAATTTTACCTACCTTGATTGTTGTTTCCTAGTTTAGACGGGTATCAGATCGTAGGAGTCACGATCAACTTTGCTTCATAGTAGTTGGCTCACGGTAACGTTTTGGGAATCGCTCGCGGCACTCGACGTGGAAAGGGCTCTCGGCTTAGTGAGGGCTGCGTCAATTTTGTCGGACACAGCCGAAAGTCTTCAAGTGGACTTTCTTGTTTGCCAGACGTCCCCTCTTCGGATTGGCTTACTATATTTTAATATAAACTCCACTAGAGCTTTTTTTTACCACCGTTTGAAGTTCTCCTCTTAACCTGCAGAGGCACAAAAAATTTAATGTGAAGAGCGCCAAGAGGCTTTCGGTGTGACGCGAGACTAGCAACACCGTCGACGGGAGGATGGAGCAGCTACAATTTTTCTGGTGCAAGGTCACGGGCAACTCAGTCGTCACAATACGAGTCTTCTCGGATCAGCACAAGTAGTAAGGACGCCCTAGATAAGTGACAGCAGCAACGTCGCCCACGTTGGCACTGGAAGGAGTGACACGGACTGAAAGCAGCAGCGTCTTACTCGAGACTGGCGTGGATGGAAGCTCGGCAAGGATCATCAAGCAATAACTCGTCACAGACAAGGCTCGGGATGACGATCAGAGCAGCAGTGCGGTGGGGTGCAACAGCTCGGACACGGTTGACTTCTCAAGTGGCACGTGTGTAGGGAGTAGCTTGGTCGTCGTCAACACCTCACTAGGGCAGCAACACGATGTAGTGGTAATGGAGACAGAAGCACGACCACAGGTCTGGCCGTGGAAGGGGCGTCTGCATGGAAGGAGCGTCTCGGCCAAGAGCTAGTTGAGATTCCTTGTGTCTGCTCTCTATCACGTGTGTCTCTCTGAAATTCGGAATCCCTCTTCCTCTCAGAGTTTACTACTCTATTTATAATATGGCAGCTCCAAGTCGGTGGAATACGTGCTGAATAATTTCTTTTGATTTCATTTCTTCAAATTGAATATCAGCTCGCAAGTTCGTCGATTTCTTCCCTTCCTTGCTGTGAATAGAGCCACGAGTATATCCAACAATATTTCTTTCTTTGTCCTTGAGTTGGTGCAGAGAATTCATTTCCTTTTTTCTCAAACTTATGAATACGTGCGATTTCTTTGACGGTGCACTCTTTCTTGTTTTAAAACAAGAAAAATGAAGCATAAATATCACACTTTTTCTGCACCTAGTTGACCGAGATTACCTTCTATTCCTCCTTCAAATCTACCAATATATTGATTCTTTTAACTCTCGCCCGTATCCCTTTTCTTTCCTATTCTCCGCCAGCTTTTGTTTCCTCAAAGACGTCTCCACCACAGCTTTCCTTTCCTTAATTACTGAAAGTCACGTGCCCAAACAAAATTGAAAGAATTTTTGCATGGGTTAATGGGTCAAAACTTTCGCTTAGCATAATTAAAACTCTGACATTTAAAGGGTGCGATCATCATAGCCTTTCAATGAGCTTGATCCCGTTTTGCGATCTAGTGGACTGGAGATGTTTCGAAGCTGCAGCCAGTTGTGAAATTGTGTTCCCATCGTCATCTTTGGTAGTCACAAGGTCGTCCGCATCTCCATCTTCGACACAACTTCACGAGCGCATCGGACTGATCGTTCTTCACTTGACCTTACGCTTGATGGCCGTGTAGTGGAACGGTGTCCAGCCACCTTTGTTCTCAATCATGCAAAGATCAGGGCCTACTATTAGAAGCTCCTCGTGACTTTCAAATCCCCGTGGCCGACACAATGTGTAACGGTGTTGACACCTAATATTTTAAAAAAATAATAAATTAAATAAAAGTCGGTTTTTGAAAAATCTTTGTTGTTGAAAATATATTTTCATTTCAAAATTTTAAAAAAATTAACCGTTTGATTTTTGGAGCCATTTCTTTGTTGAAGAAGTTGAGTGAATATCGCCGGATCTTCAACAATTTCAAGTCTTTCCTCTATAAAAAGGAATGCGAGGTTTCGGAACGGGGGAGCTTCTCTTCATTGTTCGTCCAAAAAATAGCAAATTGAAGAGAAAAAGAGAAGAAGTACAGTGGCAGAAAGTTAATGGGGGGAAGTCTTCGAGAAAATATTAGGTACCCTCAAAGGACCACGTCATCCGTGCTCTGATCCATTCACGGATCGACACCTGTCCGCTGGCAGGTCCACGTCGGCTCCCTCGGCTCCCTCTTCTCTCCGACGTCGTTCCAATTTAAACCAACGCGCGGGCATTTAAAAAAGTGGAAAGTGCATTCTCTGTCCTCTGTCTTCTCTCTCCTCTTTGCTCTCTCTTCCTCCTCCAACGCTCCTTCCGATCTAGCGATTCCTCCGGCGACCGTCGCTCCGTCCCGACGACGGCCTTTCTCTCTCCACTCGACGGCCTCATCTCAGGGCTCCATTCTCTCGGCGCACTTCTTCCTAAATCGCGCTCTCTCCCGACGGCCGATTTCGCTCGCCTCTCTCCGTCTCCCGACTCGTGACCGAGAAGCAATCGCTCCGCCCTGCTCGAAGCAGTCGCTCGAGAAGCCCTAAATTTGCGAGTCAGGTTCGATTTTATTTCCCGAGGTTTTGTGTTCGTATCTTTGTTTTGGGGGAGAAAGCTTGACATAAATCTGCGATTAGAAGTTCACTGGTTTATTGCTTCTGATTCTAAGCGCAGCAACGCGAGAAGTGAAATTGCGGCTGTCTCTCCTCTCTACCCTTGTCCGGTTTTTCCGTTCTTGGCAAATTCGAAGATGAGCCCACTTCTGGATACATGATCTTAGGTCGACCCGTCAAGTCGAAGCCCGACGTAATCTCGCTGCTTCGCTCCACCGAGCTGTTGAATCGCTTGTGTCTGGGGGGTTTCAAGATTTTCCGGGGGGGCAATCGCCTGTTCCGTCATTGCAGACTTCCAGGCGAGAAGAAATGTGCCCACAATAATCACCCCAACACCGAACCGCCTCCTTTGTCCTCTCTTGGTATGTCGTCATCCCTTCTCTGCTTTCGTTTTTTCCCTCGTCGTTTGGTTTCAGGAAGTGGTGGGGATGTTACAAGTAAAAGAAAGGAATCGGGCCGTGAGGTTTCGCCTGAATTGTGAGAGATTAACGCGGGAGTGGTCGACCCCACGTCCCGTATATGGCGAACGGTATGATTTTTGAATGAAAGCGGGTTCGCATGAGCTATGAGCTTTGGTGGGGAATGAGCAAGAAAGTGGGTTTTGCTGAAAATTTTGATCTTGTTGAAGTTGGATTTAAGGGTAGGGATTTTCTTGGATTTTGGGCTCGCTCTCTCTTGGTCGCGCGAGCACGATCTTATGCGTGGAAATACTTGTGTTGATCCGTTCTTTTCTTTCAGTGGGACTTTGATTGTGTATTTTCCCTTTGGAAATTGTGACTGGACTTTCGATTATATGTCCCTCCGCAAGCTGAACTGTGGACCCAATTTTGCTGCACGAAGTGGATTTTTTTTTAGATCAGATGCCGTAACAAAATCATGCATGGGTATCTATCTGTCTCGATTATTGACAAGTTAGGAGTCACGGTGATAAGCGTTTTCTGCTCCTCTGCTCATGCTTTGTATCTGACTTTAGTGTCCATTTTTCTTGTTTTCTCATTCTCTTTTTTGGTTTTGCCGTAAAGGGAATTAGTTGAATTGCTTGTCATCAATGATTGCGGTTAACATTTTGACCTTGTTTTTGCTCACACTTTGTCTTGAGTTAGTTTATCCTTTTAATTCTGTCGGTCTTACTGAGTTCATGGGACTTGGTGGTTCAAAGATTTTAATCTTATAATTTTGTCAATTTTGATTGTTCATATGGGTTCGTGCGTTGTGCAATATTATCTGAGAAGGCCATGCCAGAATGGTTAAATGGTTTATTTGTACGGATTTGTCACCTGACTGCACCTTTATGATTCAGCACTTTTCGTTACTCCTTTCCATGTGCTGCACGAAAAGCTTTTTGACTTTGGTTCCGTTTAGCTATTATAACTTTCTCAGTATAAGCAAAGTATCAAAACTAACGTGTTTACTTCTTAATATTGCTTGCATTCAATTGTTACTTGGGTCACTTATGTGAGAATTTAGTGAGCATGGCAATAATTGGCTTTCATTTGATTCCACTGTGGAAGTACTCCATTTAGGATGTCATGGCATATTTGCTTCTTTTGACAAAGAGGATCAATATTCTAGAGTGTCCTTGCCAAATGAATCTTTCATATGGTGCATGATCAGAAAAATTTCGTTCATGCTGTAGTTATATTGGACTCATAACTTTTAGGCCGATACTGAGAGTTCTTTGCCCATCATATGCCAGGTGCATAATTTTGGAAAATGCACTATCAGTTTTAAATCATCGTTATTTTTTTCTCTTTGTAGAAAGCAATCTTTGTTATGGATTGATGAAGGCATGAGTTGAAGAAATCCTTGTTGTCCCAACTGCTCAACAGTGCTTCCATGGATGGCAAAAGCTCATCTGAGTTGAGCCTTCCCTGGTTCTGGATTATTGAGTATTTGGCAAAATTCGAGCAAGTTAAGCCATCCCTCTTGCATGGTATTCACCTTCGACAGTAGCATTTTGCAAGTTTTGGTCCACTTTCTCATCATTTTTGTTGGGCATTCATATGGTTTATGCTTTTCAGGTATCATTAAAGCGGCTCCAGTGTTACCTGCTCACTTGGGAAAAAATATGGAGGAAGTTGTTTCTTTGAGATGCTTGGAGGAGTTATGTGGCCCTAGATATGGAAGCATGAACAGTACTTGGTCCTCATTGGGATCAAAGGCGAAAATTGATACATCAAAAAGCTGCAGTGAAATGATGCAGTTAAAACGTGTTCCATAATGTGAGTTCTAATAAATGATGCAGTGAAAATGTGTTTTATTTTCTTCATGACATCTTTCCACTGGTTCTGTTCTAATGATTGCTGAAGTTCGGTGTCTATTCCACTATTTATGAATTTGTTATATGTTAGGGCTCTGCATCTGATCTTGAAGTGACTGCAAATGAGTTGTTGAAATGGAACCTTCACTCATTTTTAACGCACAAGAGAACCTCTGTGCCAAAAACTGCTCTAGAGGAGGTAAGCAGATCTTTCATCCAGTGCTGTCTATCTTCATGATATCCTCTTTCATTCAGGTTTAAATTGGTTTTTTTCTTGTTTTTTGGCAGCTGAAAGATACAATACTTGCAGGTACCCATCCACATGCTGATTTTAAAAAAGAGAGGGTAGATTGGCAGATGTTTGTCATTTGAATAGGACCGTCATTCATAATGGTGGACATACTGGACTTACATGTGCGCCTGATGTGGGAGACACATATGCTCCTAACACAGTTGATGAACCAAACTTGGTTTCTCGATCCACCAATCATGTGGAGCCCTTGGTAGGAGATGACGGTATTTTGAGTATGTCCAGGAGTCATGATTTAGGATGAAAATATTGCTCTGGACCATCTTCTGGGTGATAATGCTTGAGGATTGTGTATATAAATCAAACCACACCAGTCATGTGCCTGACAGCTTATCCAATGGTGCGAGTTATTAGCTGAATCTAGAAGAATATATACTATAAGTTGAAATTTTCATCAGGAACAATTCGACTGAGATGACATCTCCCTAGTATTTGACTTTTTGTGCAATCTACTTGTTAGGAATTGCTCCTAGCAAATATGGTGTTGGGAAAACCTTCTCCAATATTTGGCTTGAGCAACACAATGCATTTGTTCTTTCACAAGGTTTCAAGTTAGTCTGTCCATAAGAAGCCTTGCAACATGATAAACCTTTGGTACGGGTAAGCTAAGCTTTGGGGAAAGTAGCAAAGTCAATAGCTTTCTTTTGTGAAATATGCTTAATTTTGGTTTGTTCGCTTTATAACTTAGAAGTTTCTATGGTACACAAACAAATTGATAGTGACTGGATTGATATTAACTTATCAATGCATGGGTTTGCTCTCAACATTGCGAGGCTTCATTTCAGAAACTCATATAATTCTTCTCCTTTCTGCAGCAAAATGAACGAGATGATGGTCCTGGTATAGCTTTTAATATCTTGAAGTGATTCTATATATTAACTTCATGGATTTTGAGCATTGTCGCCGAACTTGTATATGTGGATCCTGTAAAAGGCTCCTGCATTCATTTCTATTTTCCATCTCTTTTATCCAATGACTTTGGCAACTTGCTAGGAGAAAGGGGCATTCTTTTAAGCCTTCAAGGATGTCATGTGGTTGGTGATTGTATTTAAAACATAAACGGTGTGATTTGTATAAATGAGCAAATGTGTACGAACTTCATTTTCGTTTTATTCCAGTTCTCATTGGGAGTATTTTACGACATTCAGCATATAACAAGAAGTTTGGAATTTCTTGCCTATTGGCTTTGAACACTACCAAATGCGAAATCAATGAGAGAAGGAAACAAATTGCAAGTTGGCAAAGTACAATTTCTTAATTGAGTCGCTCTTGAAAAGCTCTCTTAAAGATTCTACATACAACCATTTTTCTTAAGTAGAATTGCAGTTCTCATATGAACGTGCACAATCAACATGAACGCATGGGTTCAGTCATTCATTACATGAAAAAGCAATGTACTTTTAATAGGAACGACACATTTGTGGACAATAGCAATAGCTGCTTTAAAGCTTCAATGGGTCTCTTATGAGCTTTATTTGAATGTTGTGAAGTAGGTTTGTCTTTGAACATCTTCTGGCTAAGTGCGTTCAGCATGGCTCTCGATCACTGGCATGAAGTCATTTTCCAGTCCATGCCTGGCCTTGAATTCATCATAACTGACTCGACCGTCCTGAAATACATCCATCACAAAATGAGCACTCTATTTCGTATATGAACAAGATATACACAGATTCCAAATTGCAAGTTGTTCTGGTTATGTATTACCGTTTGTGGATCAGCATCGAAAATGATGTCTTCAATAAATTTTTCGTTGTTCGGACCAAGATTGTTATCTATCAAAGCTCCTTTCAACTCATTGAATTCAATATACCCGCTTCAATTCTTGTCAAAAAATTCAAAAGCTCGAGTAAGGTGGTCATCGTTGCCAATCCTTCTCAAGTGGACTGACATAGTCACAAACTCCTTTAAGTTCAGTGTTCCGCTTCCATCTTCATAAGCCTGTTCTCATATAAGATGGAGTTCTATTTTTAGATGCTAATACAAGAAATCATGACTCATCAAATTATCAGAAACCCACTTGATTTTGCAAGAAATTCTATCAATTATGTGAAATGGTGACAACCTCATGATCAAATCTTTGACTAAGCGATGAAAAATATATTTCCGTATTATGTAATCCATCCTTAATCCTCCAAATGCCTTGCAATTTAAGCAAAATCATGCACTTCACAGCATACAATGCGTCAACATGGAAGAAGAAAACATAAACCATGTCCAAAACAAAATGTGCTAAGCCGTTGAATAGGTGATCTTACTGCATCCATCAGCATCTGCACATCAGGATCAGCAACTTGCTGTCCATATTTGTGAGGCCATGTTTCAACTCTTCAAATGTCAGATCTCCATTTTTATTGGTGTCCATCACGTCGAACAGCTCTTTCATATGATCCACTTGCTCATCAGGCAAATTGTCTACTACTACCTACATTAACAATGAGGGAAACACAGTTCGAGTTTAACTTTGCATTAAGAACAGCAATGAAATCCAACAAGGCAATATTCAAGGACTCACTCTGAGAACTTTCTTCTTGAACTTATTCATCAAAGAGAATTGCTTTATCCTCGTCCGGACATTTTGTCCTAGTGAAATGTTGGGAGCCATGTCCACATTCTGTATCCACATATGCTCTGCACAAATCAATTAAAAATACAACCTTAAAACTATTTGTCGCAAGGACCACCTTACCAGCATCTTCTGGCGTGGGTTCAAATATCTTTGCCTGAAGATCTGTAGGCAAATTAGCATATATCGGGCATATAATGAGTTCGGCAATTTTGGGGCCAAAACCCCTTACCTATGCTTCAAAAGCTATTCCGCTGCTTCAATTTCCTCTTGAGCAACACTTGCTGTTTAGTGATGCAAGAGCAGACATCTTTCACTATAATAGCTGCAACGCAGCAAAATGGCTAGGAACAAATGATGAGAAATCTAGAGTTTCACTCTCACTCTCCTGTGAGATATCTCCTTCTGTGGTGCAAAGCAAGAACTCAATGGCATGTTTCTCTAATCTCCAAGGTAGAGAAGCTGAACAGAACATGCCTTAGCATGCCAATTGCTTGCCACCTTCTGGTTTGACTACCCCGAATTTCATTCTTTACAGCAGTTAAATCCTCCTCAGCATTATGAGCAACATTTGGTTTGACTATTAACAGTTATGGTCCTGGTCATCATGTCAATAGCAGATCCTGTTATCAAGCCAATGTAACATAAACGGGAACATCTCAAGAAGTGTGAAAGTTCAATCTCAAGGTGGCAGCTAAACTAGAATCTTAAAATTGAAACAAGGTAAGATCAGCGAAACCAGAATCTTGCGAACCCTTCAAGTTATGATTAATGTGATCGGCCATGTTAAAGTAATCCTTCGCGTTGCGCAAGGCAGCAGCTAAATTGGGGAGTGAGACTGGAGGAGCTTTTGGTCGGAGGCGGCAAAGGCAAAGGCGGCAGCCTGGTTCATTGGATGAAAAGATAGAAACCTTCCCAGAAAAGGGATGCTAAAAAACATTTTAGAGGTAGAGGCGACAACGGTGGGGTCATCCCATCCAAGAATTGTAAGTTACTTTGGCCAATCGGTATGTCTTTCTTCAGCATTGTTGAATTCATTCATCCCAGGACGCTCAATAGAGTTTGATGACCCCTATACAACAGAATACACAATTTATTTACATTTTACTAAACATGTCAAGATAAATATGTCTCAAAAGAGCCAGGGCAGCGAACAACAAAAATAAAAATGCTCTATTAAGACATTGTGGTTGCTCTAATATGTAGTACGTCCATCACCAATTAGCTGTGAACATGTAACAATTAAGCATATGATCGTGTCACTATCATCTTACTCTTCTCATTGTAATAGCATAACATAGTGCTCCCATTTACATGAACAGGCTGGATGCATCTTTCCCATTTTAAATTCAACTCAGATCTCTAGCTTCTTCCTTGACCAATACAATTATCCATTACAAATCACAGAAAATTTGTTTGCTCTTTGTAAATTGGGCATTGCATTGATATGACAAACATTTAAAAATACAAAAGCCTCACAAGACACTAACATTATAGCTTTAGTGAGATAGTATCATATGAGATGCAGCATTACTTGCAAATTTTTTATTCTAAAACTTCATACCATGCACCCGCCATCGTATGTTATAAACCATCAAGAATCGCTCCCTACCAAGAAGGTTATTCACATAGGAACTAAAAGTGATAGACATTCCAAGTAATCGAGCACTACATACAAACATCTCCAAATTCTAGTCCCTCACCATCACCCAAATCCAGATATGAAAAACTCTCAATTGTCCATACCGTGGCCTTTTCATGCACTCATGCAACTCTATAGACTAAAAAGGCCATGTTAGCACAGGACCTTGCTGGTTCTGTATCCAACCAACCTAATTAAGCAACACCATTAAATTTTGGGACTTGTATTGTTGAAAACTTGCTCACTCCTTTTTTCTTTTTGGGTACTGTTTCACCATTGTAATGATAATCTATAAGACATTATCTCAAACTCAAGACAGTTGCAAGTAATTCTCGGCAACATCATTTATTGCTGCAGTTGTAGTATTCAATAGATACTATGTGATGCTGCAATTGTATTGCTGCACATTTAGTAAGCCACATCAATTAAGACTAAAACAATATTAAAATAAACCACATAGACAACTACCTCAAATTCTCAACAAGTAAAAAGTTTGTGCCAGGCTAATGAAAAAAATGTTGAAAATTGAGTCACCTTTAGTGCATTTTACCCTAGGCTTAAAAATGCGAAACTCTGAATAGAGAAGCAGTTGGAAGAAAGTGTGTCTTACAAAGAGGCAAAGGACCAAAAAATTGATGAGATTACACACATTTTAAAGGAAAGATGTTGCAAGTGAAAAGTGAGAACCATTTGTTCATGTGCTTGACGAAAAGTTCACAAGCAATTCGACTAATTCCCTTTATGGCAAAACCAAAAAAGAGAATGAGAAAACAAGAAAAATGGACACTAAAGTCAGATACAAAGCATGAGCAGAGGAGCAGAAAACGCTTATCAATAAAAAGAAATGCAACCATTTAATTCAATTCCAGGGTGTTCATGAATCTAGATACACCCACCAACTATTCCAAGAGATCTCAAGTAATATCAGCTTCCCCATGTGTTCAGTTCATCGAAAGAGTCACATTAGTTCGTGTCTACTCTTCCTATAATTTTTCTTGACAAACAGCATCTAAGATTAACTAGCTTTCAACAAACAGAAATGCCGTGACTCCCAACTTGTCCAACTTCAACAAGATCAAAATTTTCAGCAAAACCCACTTTCTTGCTCATTCCCCACCAAAGCTCATAGCTCATGCGAACCCGCTTTCATTCAAAAAATCATACCGTTCGCCGTATACGGGACGTGGGGTCGACCACTCCCGCGTTAATCTCTCACAATTCAGGCGAAACCTCACGGCCCGATTCCTTTCTTTTACTTGTAACATCCCCACCACTTCCTGAAACCAAACGACGAGGGAAAAAACGAAAGCAGAGAAGGGATGACGACATACCGAGAGAGGACAAAGGAGGCGGTTCGGTGTTGGGGTGATTATTGTGGGCACATTTCTTCTCGCCCGGAAGTCGCAATGACGGAACAGGCGATTGCCCCCCGGAAAATCTTGAAACCCCCAGGACACAAGCGATTCAACAGCTCGGTGGAGCGAAGCAGCGAGATTACGTCGGGCTTCGACTTGACGGGTCGGCCTAAGATCATGTATCCGTAAGTGGGCTCATCTTCGAATTTGCCAAGAACGGAAAAACCGGACAAGGGTAGAGAGGAGAGACAGCCGCAGTTTCACTTCTCGCGTTGCTGCGCTTAGAATCGAAGCAATAAACCAGTGAACTTCTAATCGCAGATTTATGTCAAGCTTTCTCCCCAAAACAAAGATACGAACACAAAACCTCGGGAAATAAAATCGAACCCGACTCGCAGATTTAGGGCTTCTCGAGCGACCGTTTCGAGCGGGGCGGAGCGATTGCTTCTCGGTCGCGAGTCGGGAGACGGAGAGAGGCGAGCGAAATCGGCCGTTGGGAGAGAGCGCGATTTAGGAAGAAGTGCGCCGAGAGAATGGAGCCCTGAGATGAGGCCGTCGAGTGGAGAGAGAAAGGCCGTCGTCGGGACGGAGCGACGGTCGCCGGAGGAACCGCTAGATCGGAAGGAGCGTCGGAGGAGGAAGAGAGAGCAAAGAGGAGAGAGAAGACAAAGGACAGAGAATGCACTTTCCACTTTTTTAAATGCCCGCGCGTTGGTTTAAATTGGAACGACGTCGGAGAGAAGAGGGAGCCGAGGGAGCCGACGTGGACCTGCCAGCGGACAGGTGTCGATCCGTGAATGGATCAAAGCACGGATGACGTGGTCCTTTAAGGGTACCTAATATTTTCTCAAAGTCTTCGGTAGAGGGTGAGAGAGACAAGTGAGAGAGAGTGTCAGGTGAGAGAGAAAAGAAGGAAAAAGTACCCAAAAAAGGGGGAAAAGCAGAAGCGAAAGTGTAATCGGCAGGGGGGATTGGACGTTTACCGTTCATCCTTTTCCCCGCACTCGCCGGAATTTGCTGCCCACATACCGACAGCTCCTCCTCACCGGTGCATCGCCGTGCCCGCACCTCGCGCCATTGCATTCACCCAACCGCGCCTCCGCCTCGCTGCCTCCGACGACCGAAGCTCGCACCGCCGGCCCCGCTCCTCCCTAGCCACCGGTTTCGCTTCGTTTCACCGCCCGCTCAACCCGGCCGCCCGACGTGCCGACGCTGTCCGGAGCCGAAGACCAGCAAACGACGTCCATGCTCGCCTCACCCGCAACCTACGAGGCCAGCGAAGCCGCGGCTGCCCCCGCTCCTCGTTCCGGGCTCCCCGTTGCCCGATCTCTTCGCCGCCCGCATTGCGCCTCTCCGAAGCTCCGAACCTGTGGGTCCTTTCCCCCGGCCACCTCCATCACGTGGCTGGTTCCGTTTGCCGTCGCTGCTGCCGCCCGCACTCGCGGGCCTCCGGTTCGTTGTTGCCGAGTCCCGAGCGACCCACCACCGGCAGCTGCAGACCCACGCTTGCCACCGTTTCGCCGCTCCGATCTCTCTACCGTGACTCGGCCACGACGCTGTTCCCGCTAGCCGCGCTGCTCCGTCTCCGCTCGGTGCACGACGCCCCAAAGCACCTCCGTTCGCGACCACCCGGTGCCTCGCGCCCGAGCCCGAGCACCTTTTGCTGCTGTGGCACCACCACCCGTTGCTTCCCTGTTTCGTTCTGGTCCGGTTGAGTTCCGCTCTTGCCGGAGCTCCGACGACCACCACCAGCTCCGGTCACCGGGACCCATCACCCTTGGCGAGCCACCATCGCAGTTCAGCCATTCGCTTCCTTGCCATTTCTTGAAGTCTACCGTGAGTTAGACTAGGTAAATTTTTAGGTATTTGGTTTCATAGTTTTTATTTGTTTACTTTTTATATATTCTAACTTGATTTGTTTTGATTTATTTTTATCATTAGGAAATTTGTCATATTAAGTTATGATAATAAAAAATATTGACCCGCGAGACGTCGGGTTAGATTTTTGATTATTTCGACTTTTTATGGCAAAATTCATGAATTACTTTGCACCATTAATTCATATTAAAATGCCATTGATATATATGGATGGATTTTTATTTTGGCATGTTATTATTATTTGCTCATCACATATCATGCATCATATTAGGTACTTAGGTCCATGCACATTTCATATTAAAGCAACATACTTATATATTTTTAGATTAAGTCAATTTTCATTTAATAGAACAAAAATATGAAAAAAAAAAAAAAAAGTTATGCATGCCATATGAGTTATAGTTTTTTTTAAATAAAAATAAAATGCTAAAAGATGATCATTGCACCATTAAGTTGTTTTCTTTTTTTAATAAAAACATTATGTCATTAAAAAAATAAAAAATAAAAGATCATTTCCTTGGTTAGTTAATAGGTTAATTCATAATTAATCTCATATCATCATTATTTAGCATAGGTTGCATATATGCATTAAAAATGAATCATCATTAAAAAAAATAAAAAAGAGCATGCATGTAGAAATACCATGTCATTTATCCCATATCATGTATCACATGCATATTTAGGATTATAAAAATTAGATTGCATACATAGAGTGATAAGTTTCAGTCATACCATATGAATTGCATCTCGCATGTCATTAAAATAAAATTCATGCATATTAAGTTTAAATTAAGATTGCATATAATTAACATTTTAAAAAGAAAAAAAAAAAGAAAATTAGGTGTCATGTCATTTAGAAATCATGTTTAGGGCATGCATTTTTTTAATGTTATTTTATTGATTGTGCACCCGCATGACCACCATTTGCATGTTAGTAGCTTAAGTTTAAATTAATCAACATTGCCTACAAAATATTTTTAAAATAAAAGGTACCGAAAGGGCGTTAGACTAATCTAGCGTAACCATGTCCCCGTACCTATTGAATCTCTGGTTTGCAATAGTAAAGTATTCTCCCATACTTTATTTGGGTTTCTAATCAACCTTAATTGATTAGTGGCGGCTCCAAATTGAATATAATTGCATGTTTAAATATATTAATTTCAAGTCGCGATTGGTAGGACCTGGGAGGGTCCGCGCCAAGTCTTTAGACTTAGTAATCCATTAAGCTAAACTTTAGGATTGCCCCTGAAAATTTAGGTCGCGACAAACGGTGTAAGGCCATCACAATTCAACTCCCTTGCAAAATTGGGGTTTCCTATTTTTCCTGTTATAGGAGTAAAAGGAAAGATGGCTACACAAATATAAGATTTGGCACTCATGCAGTGAAACATGACATAGACTTGATGGCGTCAATACATTCCAAACCGAAAAGGGGTGAAAAGTCAGTGATAATAGTGAGCTGACTGATGATAACACCATGTGACGATCATCACAAGCTTTTGTACATGTATGCAATCTGACACGTTGAACTATGAACTTCCTAAAGTAGCTTGGAACTAGTCGGTTTCGACCCCTGTCTTGATGATGTTTCCAAAGTTTAGCATGTGAGCTATCTACGCCTCTATCCAAACACATTTAATGGTTTTGCATCAACAAATAGCACCTAAATCTACATGCTATGCAATTAATTATTTTCTCAATGATAAAATTAACCCATAATTTTCTATGCAATAAATAAATGATCAGATCGCCAAAATTTAGGTGTCCACAACGGCTAATGATTTTTTCATCTCTCTTTTGTGGGTTTGGTTTGCTATTCATAGTTTTGTCCTGGATTGAGTACTTTGACTCAGTCAACTATCAAAAGTAGAATTTGACATGTAAGAACCTTGACTTTCTACGGAGCTTACGTATTCTTTATGACTTAATCATTTTCTATGACCTTCAACAATACTCTCATGTTTTCCCTTATCTAAGTATAACAAAAGTTTAGATAAAAAAAAAAAGTATAACAAAAGCATTGACAATAGAAACTATGCCATGTGACACCATAAACATCGAACAACATGGTCGGGACAGATCCTTTACAAGAACCATGGCCATGTATGGTTACACAGTTTAGTTGATCGATTCTCAATTTGTAGATACAAGCTACTTAACAAATGGGTATCTAGACACCGTTGTCAACCGGATACCCGTATGACAAACATCCGCCGAGAGACTTATCTAGCTTCATCCGAACTACTGACTCAAATGACCCGACGGTCGACTTTTGCTTGGTCGAGACCAAGAGAGTGAAAAGAGCCTTGGCCATTGTTTTCAACACGTTCGACCGATTAGAGCATAAGGTCCTCGATGCTCTCAAGGCCATGTTCCCCACTATCTACACCCTTGGTCCCCTTCATCTCCAGACGGAGCAACTACCCAGTAACGACACCAGGTTGATCGGGTTTCTACTCGAAATCGCCTAGGTCGTGTAAGTGAACTTTGGAAGCGTCACATTGATGTCTCCGACATAGCTGGTGGAGTTCGCATGGGGGCTCGCAAATAGCGGCCAAATGTTCATGTGGGTCATTAGGCCCGACTTGGTGGTCGGTGACACGGCGATCTTGCCACTGGAGTTCTCGGCCATGACGAGAGAGCAGAGCCTGCTGGCGAGTTGGTGCCCCCAGGCGATCGGCTGGTTCCTAACCCATAGTGGCTGGAACTCCACAATCGAGAGCATGGCGGCTGGCGTGCCAATGGTGTGTTGGCCGTTCTTTGCGGAGCAAAAGATGACATGCCGGTACAGTTGCGAGGAGTGGGGGATCGGGATGCGAGGAGTGGGGGATCGGGATGGAGATCGACGATGACGTGAAGAGGGACGAGGTGGAGAGGCAGGTGAGGGAGCTGATGAAGAGGGAGAGAGGGAATGAGATAAAGAGGAAGGCGGTGGAGTGGAAAGAGATGGCTCGAGAGGCCACTCGTCCTTCCGGACCGTTGTTCTTGAACCTGGACGAGGTGATCGACAAGGTGTTGCTGTCGCTCAGAAGAGATTAAAGTTTGTTCACACATTTCTTTAGGGTCCTCTTGTCTGGATCTTGTCCAAGGTCACATCAACTTTACTCTCGTCACTTGGAATTGTTTACGTGAGATTTTGTAAATTACTTTTCAACTGTTCTAAAAATTTAAATTATTAAATCAAAATGTAATTTAAATTTTATTTTTTTAAATATTTATTCTTACATTTATTCCGATCTTTTTTTGCTTGGTATTATTCGTAGATATATATATATATATATATATATATATATAATTGGAAAATGAGCCCGGAAGAATTTGAATTTAGGATTTTTAAAGTTATGATATCATATGAAATTTTGTGAAATTCTAAAATCTTAAACTGTTAAATGAAGACATGATTTAATGTTTAATTATTTTAACAGTTTGCATATCTATATCCGTGCAGCTGCTATACGCATGAAGCAGTTGGTGTACGATTATAGGATGTTTCATTCAACTTCCTAATATTGGGCTCCCCATGTTAGGATATTTCGAGTACAAAACGATGGGCTCAAATTTTACAGGAATGCTACGGCCCAATTGGATATACGTGCTTCGTCTTATATTCTGAACCGGACAACTTAGGGCTGTTTGGCTGACCGGTGTTTCTGTTCCCAGGGAACATAAATTTCTGTTTTTTTTTTGTTCCGGGAACAAAAAGGAACAGTAAACAAGAAACACAAATTTTGTGTTTCTTGTTTCTCAAACACAAATGAGAAATACTTTTTTTTATTTTTCTTTTCTCTTTATTTTCTTGTTCTTTTTCCTTTTGGCCGGTCGCCGGCCTCGGCCATGGCCGGCGACCGGCCGACGGGGCCGGCGGCTCGCCTAGCCATGGCGAGGCTCGCGGCCCCCGGCGAGGCCGAAGCTCGCCGTCCCCGGCGAGGCCGAGGCTCGCCGTAGCCGGGCGAGGGTCGGCCTCGCCATGGCCGGGCGAGCTCGAGCTCGCCCGATCCGGCGAGGCCGACCTCGCGCCGGCCTGGGCGAGGCCGAGCTCGCCCGGCGGCCGGCGAGCCTCGGCCTCGCCGAGCCACCGCCGGCGACGCCGACCTGGCGGTGAATCGGCGAGGCCGAGGCTCGCCGGCCGCCGGGCGAGCTCGAGCTCGCCCAGCCATGGCGACGCCGACCTCGCGCCGGCCCGGGCGAGCTCGATCTCGCCCGATCCGGCGAGGCCGAGCTCGCCCGGCCGGGCTGGTGAGCCTCGGCCTCGCCTAGCGGTGGCCCGGCGAGGCCGACCCCGCCGGCCGGTCGCCGGCCAAGGCCTGGCCGGCGACCGGCCAAAAGAAGAAAAAAAAATGAAAAAGAAAAAAGAAAAAAAAAGAAAAAAAAGAAAAAAAATAGAAAAAATAAAAGAAATAAAAAAATTATCCAAATTTACCAAACATGTTTCTGTTTATTTTTTATTCCCGAACAAGTTTACCAAACACGTTGTTTTGTTCAAAAATTGTTCCCGGAACAGAAAACACTTTTTTCTATTTCTCGTTCCCCGGAACAATTTTTAAACGTAAAACACAACCAAACGCGCTCTTAGTCCGTAATTCAGCATGTCTTTAGATCTGGGATCTTGCCTTTTCTTTGTTCTTTGATTTTATTTTATTTTTTGGCTGGCTTTTTAACTTTCCCATCACACAATTAGTGCGCATGTCTTCTAAGGATATAAAATTGTTGATTCGTGAAAGTTTTGTATTTGATGTCATATTGCTATCAAATTTCCAAAGAACTACAAATCTTAAAAAAATGCAAAAAATACTCCTCGATTTGTTACTTTAATCTAATGCATCTTTTAAAAGGATAAATAGCAATATAACGAGTTGGCAAAAGATTAAGAAATAAATAGTCTAGTGTGGCTTTATCTTATATAACTCGTTATTATTATTTTTTTGGTAAAGTATATAACTCGTTATTATTGGTGACCACATAACTTACAATTTTTGTACGATAATTAGAAAATCAATAAGAAGATTCAAGAATTTCAAAAAACTGGAAAAAAAATATTTAGGAGGTTGATGAAACTCCAAAGTGTGCCGTAAGGGGTGGGGGAGCTGGAGAGGTAGTTGTCCACGGTCATAGGGCCCGTTTGTTGTTTTCTTCTAGCGACAATAACTACCCTCACTATCGAATGTTAAGGTTTTGGATCTTATCTTTGTGGTGTCAATTTCGCGTCTTTTAGAATTTATATTTTACTTAATTTTCATTTAAAATAGTTTTTTTTGACAATTTTCCAAAATTTTTCTTTTTATTTATATTATTGATTAGATGATTTAAACCAATAATTCCAATGTTAATGTTGTCAAGTTCTTCCTTTTCCCATTTACATTAGTTGAAGTGAGAGCAAAACGGAAATATGTGTTACAAAATTTAAGAAGAGATTGCACCCTATGCACCCTGAAAATCCCACGAGCATCACATGCTAACCCAAAAAAAAAAAAAAAAGAAGCCAAAAATGGAGGTTCATGAATAAAATGAAAGATAGGGTGAAAGCAAAATATAAAATCTTAAAAACGCAAGATTTAAAGCAGACCCTTATAATTTATTGATCTAATCAACTGCATCGAGAAAAAGATTACACAATATTTTGAAAGGGTGAATACAAATACGATGAATTGATAAATAATTGAAATAAAAGTAGTCTCACGTGCCTTTCTAATTGTCGGAATTACCCATCAACTTGAGCTTGTAGGGCGGGCCGCTCTGTCCGGAGAGATGATCGATGGTAACATGCCAATTGTCAAAGGCAAGACAAGGGGAAGCGGTCGTCCCCATGCCTGGTTTCTCTACACATGAATGAACTCTTTCTCATAGTCTTCCCGGGTCCCTGCTTCCGGTCTGAAGTCATGGCCATCCTTGTACCTTCAACGATCATCATCTTTCCATACTTCTGCAGTGAGCGAGATTAGGTCAACCATTTCATCTCTAACGCATGTCAGCCGGATTCCTTCATGTCGAAACTCGACTTTGTTCGTGCCGGGAACGTCGCCCGATGTACTTCTCGTGATGAGATGTCATGCTTGAGCTGGTCGAGACCATGCATTTTGAGAACTTCCATTTGATGCCTAAATTCACTGTCCTTTGACAACGACTTTCAATCAATAGATATATGACATTTGCAAGTCCGTTCATTGGGCAAACAATGTATCATTGAGATTCCTCAATGTTGAAATCAAATTTCGATTGTGTCATCGTGGTCATACTCCTCTTTACAAAATGCCCATTTAAGTCAATTGGAATCACGCATTATGGGAATTTAGGCTTGATGCCCAAAATTGTCCCTAAATTAGAAATTTTGAATTTCAATCAATTTATAATCATCGGATCCATTCCAAGAAACAAAAGTAGGCAAACAAATAAAATGTAACCGTGATGGAGATCCCAGTTGGGGCAATCGCGATGATCCAAGGGATTTATTCCCACAAACATTCTAATTCACTATAGAAGGCTCATCGATTAACATGGCTAAAATATATATCACTTATAAGGCCGTAGAGAAAAGTCATGATACCTCATCTTAGGGTAATTGCAAGAGAGAGATAGCCCCCTAGTACGAGTTGACTTAGGTAACTAATTGAACCCATTTTTTCTATACATCAAAGTTCTGTTGCACACGTGTCCCAACAATAATGGATCCTTATACATTCTTTGATACAAAACTTGGACTTGTCTACTCAAAGACGAGTGAAACTTGTGATGTGAGAGAATTTTCATCTCCATTTGGAGATTGATCAAACACTTTCCATGGCGATAGATGAAGAATGAATATGATAGTTTTTTCCTTCTCCCTACAATATGGTGAACCTAGCATTGTACTATATTGTCGCAACAAAAAGAAAAAAAAAAGAAAGGAAAAATAAACAATTATTTCAATCATTTGAAACAAAATATGCAACAAGATAGACGGGTGAGTGCGAGAGAAACTGTCCCCATGTCTAACCAAGTTGGTAGGCGAGAGTGGAGGTGTTAAAATGGGTACACAACCCATTTAAAGGATCCATGTTTGCTTAAATGGGTTGCTAATAAATCAGGCCTTATCTCCCAAAGCACCCATCATGGGTTTTAAAAATAAAAGGACTAAAATATATGGGTCTTAAACGGGTCTACTTTGTACCCATTTAAAACGGATTTATCAACTCATTAAAGATAACCCACGATCTAGTCTACCCTACTAGAGGTGGTAAAATTATAATTATAATTATAATTATAATTTTATTTTCTTTCCTTTTTTTTTTTTCTTTCTTCTTCCTCCGGTGGTCGACACGGCGATGGCCGACGACCAGCTAGGTGAGCCTCAAGCTCGCTGATGCCTGGCGAGACTTGAACTCACCGACGTTGGGCAAGGGGCGAGCTCGAGCTCGCCCGATGTCGGTGAGCCTCGAGCTCGCTGATGTCTGGCGAGGCTCGAGCTTGGCCAGATTCGATGAGGGGCGAGCCTCAAGCTTGTCGAATTTGGTGAGGCAAAGTTCTCATCGACGTCCGGTGAGGGTCGAGCCTCGTCGATCTAGTGAGCCTTGAGCTCACGGGTGTTGGGCGAGCTCGAGCTACTGGTGGTCGGCAAAAGAACAAAAAGAAAAAAGAAAAAGAAAAGAAAAATTATATTTAAAATATATATATTTTTAAAACAATAAAAATAATTAGATTCGATTTTTTTAAATAATCATTTTAAAATTTATAAAAAATTTCCATTAAATTTGTGTTGTATAAAACTATTTTAGCAATATCACTTTTATATATATAAGAAATAAGCCTTCTTAAGTTTAGTTAAATGGGTTGGGTTGGGTATGGATCAAAAATTTTGTATTGTAATAAATGAGTTATAAACGGGTTACATGGATCGATTTGGGTCGAACCATTTATGATCCAACTCAAACCCGACCCAACCCAAACCCAACCCGACCCACCTGTTTAATGGGTCTAGGCAAAGGTAAGTTTTGCAAAGTGGAGGTTCTTTTTTGTGGTCAAGATATGGGGAGAGAGCTTTTGCTCTCTAAAGTAGATTGAAAAATCTGTACAAGTTGCTGAATAGATGTTTCTTCACTTGTTTTTTATACGATGGATGTTAGAGACATTCCGCATAAGTTAAATCCGGCTCCATGGGCGAGACTTGATGTGAGGCACTTGGCAGGGGACCATGTTGACAATAGTTTCTTGATAGAAGAAATTGCCTCCCGTCGGAGATATTTTTTCAGGATGTTTTCCTTTGTTAGAGAATATTCGAATGTCCACCTCAATTCTCTGCACCTCTCGAGAGTGAGCATATTATCCATTTTATATCGTGCATATCCTCAACAGATCGATCGTGCATCTCCTCGAACTTTTTTTTTTTTTTGTCAGTCCTACTCTATTCCTACTCTATTCCTACTCTACACTCACTCTCAAACTTTTGCCTTGCCTCTTGTAGGGCGTGGGAGTCGAAACCCACTCCTGAAACTTACGCGTCCTCACCCCATCTCTTTTTGAGAATGTGGGGATTTGAATCCCTCACCTCCTCCTTCCATGTTGGAAGGGTGGCCACTGGGGCGCATCTCCTCGAACTTGGCTTTTCGATCAGCGGGTTCCAAATATGATTCGGCGAGTCGTGTTCGGTCAGGCCTTGATGGTCCCAACCAGCACTGGAATCGATGGTGAATGGCCCTGCGATGAGATAGGAACTGTTTTAGTGGCGGCGAGGAGGACCGGATGGTGATGAGGATGCTCGTCTCGGGTCACTGCTTGTCCTCAGAATTATGGACAGAGCTGAGAGATGCATTTATGAGGTTAAATCGGCTCATCTACTTCATTGAAAGGCAACACCCTAATAAATTCCAAGTACAGGCTTGATTCATTTCGTGAAGAATAAATTATTTAAAAATATTATTTTAAGAATGAATGATTCCATCATTTGAAATAATTAATTAATAAAAAAATATTTTCATAATCTATAATAATTTATACCTGAACATTTTCATGGATAAAAAAATATATATTTTGTTATTTTTTAAATCTATTTTTTCGTAAAACAAGCACACCATAAAATGTCAAGGAATGTCCTTTGGCTATTTATTAAGTCTCAATAAATGTGTTATGACAATTGAAACGTTAAGCAAGTGTTTCCGTTAAAATGTGCAATTACGTTTATTTTCCGAACTTCAAAGTATGTTGAGAAATGTGTGTTTTTATTTTTGTAGTCCCTTAGGGCGCTTATTAATTTATTTTCCTTAACTTTGGACTTATATAGAGTCAATGGGTGGTTGAATAATTGATTATTTTATACGGCCGCCACTTAATGTAAAAAGAGGGCTCATTGAATTTCTTCTCCTTTTTAAATTCGTCGACCCATATTGACATTTCAATTCGAAGAGACAATTATGTAGCTGAGATTTTGTTAATGAGTGTCTTAGAGACACCTGAACAACCAATGCTTTAAAAATAATTTATTTTGAATAAAAATATAATTAAAGACATCCCCATAACTAAAATATCTAACCAAATATTTTTCTAGAAGACATTATTTTAAATGAGCGTATGGGCTGGAGGCGAAACAATCAGTGTGCTCACTGAAATTTTTGAACATCTTCTCCATTGCTGAGGTCAAACATGGGTCATGCGGTACGTAACCCGCGAAATATAATTTACGTTATAAGAGGAAAATTATTTCAAATTTCAACCTCTTTCGTCATTTGCTTGTGAAGTTTATTTGACTAGTCTAGGAATTGCAACTTAGTAAAAACCAGTTGTCTAATTTGCATAAGCATTCAGCTAACCAAAAGTCAAAACTCAGCTGCTAAAATTTGACTAAATACGTGTAAACTTTTGGAGTCACGACACCTCTATAAGCTGAATGTTTATATCTAATCAATTCATGAGGTGTGCAATGTGAAGCGAATCTCTAGATAGCTTAGGCTTTTGTACTAGTCCCTTTTGACTTAAAATATTTAATGAAGTCAAAAAATCACTTAATTTGCTCTGCAAGAAGGTTGCTACTTTACACGTTTAGAAGAAAAGAAAATGGCTACATAATTCATTCCTTCTAACAAAAAAGATGATAAAAATGGTTACTTATAGCTTGTTTGTTAATGTTCATGTTTCTTTGTTTTTCTATTCTTTTGTGACTGAATAAAAAAAAAAAGAACATAAATATGTTTAGTATGTCAATTAATTTTTCTACTCTCTAGAATAGAAAAATAGCCAAGGAATAATTTAGAACAAAAATAAGAAATATAGAAGGTAACTTCTTATTTTGGAGAACAATTTTTAGAAATAAGTCATTTACTTGTTTTCTTTTCTTTTTATTTCTTGCCACCTCATGCCTCCTGCCATTCACCACCTTGCCTCGCTGACCATTGCTGCTGAGGGCAAGAAGAAGAAAAGAGGAAAAAAGAAATTTTTTTTTTAAAAAATTATCAACAAATGAAAAGAAATTCTATGTTTTAAAAAAATTCATGGGTTGTACAAAACACATTTCTATTTCTTTTTTATTCTAAGAATATAAATTTTATGTAATTACCAAACACGTTTTTTTACTCATAAATTGTTCTAGAGAATAAAAATAAAAAATGACTATTTCTAAAAAGAAATTATTCTCTGAAATATAATGTTACCAAACGTACCTTTAATTCATTGGCGGCACAAGCACAGATTTTGATCTTGAGATCTGTTGATGGGGAGACATATGAAGGAACAGATGAATGGATGGATGGATGGATGAATGAGAGCTCGAATTAGAGATACATGGATCGTAGACAGTATTTCCCCCACGGCCTTTGACCTCTCAAAGCATTTTTCTTAGACCACAGTTTTTTGCTAATGTTGTCAAATAATTCTCTCGTTACCTAAAATCCAATCTTAAATTCCGACCATCTGTTGCGGATCCTCAATTGCGGAAGAGTTCCTGAAAGCTTTCGACACTTGACAAGCAAGTCTCAATCGTCAAAGCCAAAAGAGAATTCAAGATCCAACCACGGCTGCGAATAGTGTTGGATGGACTTTTTGTTCTACTGTGCTACCCTGGGAAAAGTCGGGCACACGTGAATAGAAAATTGCAGCGTGCGTTGTGCGGTCGCCCTTTCCCAGTTCGCACTGCTTTTCTCTGTGGCCGGGATTTCGGAGCACGAAAGAAAAGCGGATAACAACAGTCCAAAAAAATAGTCATCAGGCCAGGATAAATTTCGAGATGTATACTGCATCATTCGTATATTATGCCAACCGTTATTCTCTTGATAGTTAATTATGTGCATCTCACCGTGGGATTCACCTGATTAGTGGCTATAATGGAATTGGATTCATGAATCGCATAACATTTTTTTTTTCCGGTAAGATTCGAATTCTTTTAAGTGCACGAAGATCGACATTCAGTTTTGATTGCTCATGCTGCGCATGTCTAAAAGTTTTGCCACACCAAGCGTGCATGCATCTGCTGCTTTGAAAAATGGCTCGTAGAGTTTGATAGGGAGAACACGGGAATGGGGATTATGATGATGTAAATTTAGCCTATAAGACAACATAAACAGATGGAATCGATTTTCAAACATATTTCACTTGTCTAAACATCATTCAATGTTTATCACATATTCTCACTATAAATTCATTTTTCTTCCCATTGGATTACAGGTCTCATTCACTTCAAAGAAAATGAGCCCAATACAACCTTAGGACTCAAGTTTGGCTCATGCATTGGGATCTAAATCCAACTGCCAGTTTCCAAGGTTTGGGCATTAGGATCTTAGGTCTGTCCAATAAGCACTTGGATCCAATCATTGATGACGGTCTTGCAATAGCGAAGATCAACTCGTATCCAAAAATATAAAAGTTACTTAATTTTTTTCTAAATTTAAGCATGAGTTTTGATTGATTAATTTTTTTTTTCATCGATTCAATTTTCTGAATTAGTCAAACCACTAAAAAAAAAGAAGAAATCATTATTTTTATATTTTGTTTTTTATAGCGGAACCAAACGAACACGCCAAGCGTTATGGACGTCGACCCAATTTTTGGGGTTTCGAGACCACAAGTGAACGTGGCGGTGCCATTTTTCTCTTTATTAAAAAAGAAGCCGTAATTTGACCGTCCGGTCGAGCCTGGTCACACTCTTCTCATCTCATCCCGCACCTCATCACGGAACGTCTCTCTCCCGTTTTCCAAGTCGCCAGGATCGCTCGCCGACATGTAACCCTCGTTCCCATCTCGATCTCGATCTCGCCCGGCCTATAAATACAACAAAACCTAACGTACCCCTCTCTCCCAGAAGAGAGCAAGAGAGCAACAGCAAGAGAAACGATCAAAACACATAGAAGAGAAAGAGAAGAGAGAGATGGGTTCGATAGATATGATCCAAAAGCCGCACGCAGTGTGCATCCCCTACCCAGCCCAGGGCCACATCAACCCCATGCTCAACCTCGCCAAGCTCCTCCACCACCGGGGCTTCCACGTCACCTTCGTCAACACCGAGTACAACCACAGCCGCCTCCTGCGCTCCCGCGGCCCCTCCTCCCTCGACGGCCTCCCATCCTTCCGATTCCGCACCATCCCCGATGGCCTCCCACCCTCCGATGTTGCGGACGCCACCCAGGACATCCCCGCCCTCTGCCAGTCGACGAGTAAGTTCTGCTTGCCCTACTTCCGGGACCTGCTCGAGAGGCTCAATGAGGAGAGCACGACGTCGGGTTCCCCGCCGGTGAGCTGCGTGGTGTCGGACGGCGTGATGAGCTTCACGCTTGACGCCGCTGAGGCGATCGGTGTGCCAGAGGTCCTGTTCTGGACGACGAGCGCGTGCGGCTTCATGGGCTACGTACAGTATCGCAATCTTGTTGACAAGGGTGTTACTCCACTCAAAGGTATGCATTACTAAATAATGGTCTGATTTGGTTTGTTTAAGTATTCCCACTTGGAAGGTCTCCGGCTAATGATTTTTTCATTTCTCTTTTGTGTATTTGCTTTGCAATTCACACTGTTTAGTTTATTTTGTTCCGGATTTGCATGATTAGTCGGTGGCCGAATATTCATAGTTTTCTACTAGGTAGAGTATTTAACTAAGTCAACAGTCAAAAGTAGAATTTTAGATGTGAAAACATTTCCATGAATGGTCAAAAAGGTTTGATTGATCGACTGTCAATTTGCAGATGCAAGCTACTTGACAAACGGGTACCTAGACACCATCATCGACTGGATACCCGGGATGAGAAACATCCAGCTGAGAGACTTACCAAGCTTCATCCAAACCACTGACCCGGATGACCTGATGATACACTTCGTGTTGAGAGAGACCGAGAGAGCGAAGAGAGCCTCAGCCATCGTTTTCAACACGTTCGACCGGTTAGAGCACGAGGTCCTCGACGCTCTTAAGGCCATGTTCCCTTCCATCTGCACCCTTGGCCCCCTTCATCTCCTTACAGAGCAACTACCCGATGACGACACCAAGTCGATCGGGTCCAACCTGTGGAAGGAAGACTTGGGCTGTCTCGAGTGGCTCGACTCAAAATCGCCCGGCTCGGTCGTGTACGTGAACTTTGGGAGCATCACAGTGATGTCTCCGACACAGCTGGTGGAGTTCGCATGGGGGCTCGCGAACAGCTGCCAGACGTTCCTGTGGGTCATCAGGCCCGACTTGGTTATCGGCGACACAGCAATCTTGCCATCGGAGTTCTCGGCCATGACAAGGGAGCGGAGCCTGCTGGCGAGCTGGTGCCCCCAGGAGCGAGTGCTAAACCACCCGGCGGTTGGCGGGTTCCTGACCCACAGCGGGTGGAACTCGACGATCGAGAGCATCACGGCCGGCGTGCCGGTGTTGTGCTGGCCGTTCTTTGCGGAGCAACAGACGAATTGCCGGTACAGCTGCGAGGAGTGGGGGATCGGGATGGAGATCGACGGCGACGTGAAGAGGGACAAGGTGGAGAGGCAGGTGAGGGAGCTGATGGAGGGGGAGAGAGGGAAGGAGATGAAGAGGAAGGCGATGGAGTGGCAGCAGATGGCCCGGGAGGCCACGCGTCCTTCTGGGTCGTCCTACTTAAACCTGGACGAAGTGATGGACAAGGTGTTGCTGTTGCCCAGAAGAGATTAAAGTTTGTTCGGAAATTCGTTTGCGATAGCGGAATATATGAGAAGAACTCTTTAGACGGTCCTCTTGTCTGGATCTTATCAACTTCAGTCTCGTGGCTTGGATTTATTTCCATTTATTTTTGTGCAATAGGCAATGGGCGGCTGGTGATAGCATTGGATCAATAATAATAATAATAATAATAGTCGTTTTACCGTATGGACCTGATAATCCCACTTTGAGGGCACTAGCCAAATTTGAACATTTACCAAGTACATGATTGGTTGAATAACTTATTATCTTATTCTGCCACCATTTCCTCTAAGAAGAAGACCAATTGAATTTCTTCTCCTCCTTAAGATCGTTGCCCCACACGTTTTCCTTAGGGAATGGTTTGAAGAAATAATTATAATTAGGATTTTGTCATTGAGTGGCGTTGATACACGTTTTCCTTAGAGAATAGTTTGAAGAAATAATTATAATTAGGATTATATCATTGAGTGGCGTTTATATACATTTTCTTTTCTCCTATGCTGAGGTCAAACATGGATCATGCGGCACGTAATCCGCAAACAAAACAATTCAATATAACGAGGAAAGTTTTCAATCTTTTACGTTTTCAATAATTAGGATCCTTATTTTTTCAACTATATTTTACTAACCTAGGATTTGAAACCTATGATTGAAAATAAGCCAATTGTCTAATATGAATACGCCTGTTGCTAACCAACCTTAAATGGATCTCCAGCTAAAAAATTGAAGGTTATATGCTCAAATCGTACTAAATGCGCGTAACCTCTTTAGAGTTAGGATATTAGCATAAACTAAATGCTTATACTTAATAGCTGAGCCTCTGAATAGCTGAGCCTTTGTACTCGTGATGTCAGATTCCTAGATTATCACAAAGATCACGGCCGATAACCATAGTAAGTTTTGACTTGAAAGATTTGATTAATGTAAGAAGAAAAAAGTACTTAATTCGCTAAGAAAGTTGCTACATATGTGGTAAAAGAATTTTAAAAAAGAAAAGGGCTATTTAATTCATTCGATGAAAAATACATCTATATAAGAATTAGAATCTTGCCTATCGTAGTGTTAAAAAATGTTCAAACTGACAAATAATGCTCATAGTTCAATTTTTATAAGACAATATTGGTGCAATTATTTTTCTGAAAATAAATGATTTAGAAAATATTTTCCTAAAAATAATTACTTATATTGCTTGACAAAATAAATGAATGAAAATATTTTCACCATCAATTAATATTTTAAATAAAAATCGTTATCTGTAATAAAAATATTTTTCATTGTCTAATTATTTCAAGTGATATAAACGATTATTTAAAAAAATGTATTTCAAATCATTCATTATCTACAAAGCAAATGTGCTTGCCTGTTTCCTTTTAGGATCTTGGAATGTAAATTTCCAGTGTTCCAATATTCGACGACAAAACTCTACTTTTTAATTTCAGCTAACTGTTTTAGGTTTTAGGAAACAGATTCTTTAATTTCGGATGAAAATAACTATTTGGTGTTTTTTAAGTGCTTGTTTTGACACTCTAGAAGGTATCGGAGTCATCAAATCCAAAACAAAAAGGTATAAATATTCCCTTAAAAATCCAAAGATTGAAATGGTATCAAATAGAATTTTTTAATCTGCTATTGAGCTCCGGATGTTAGGGTGGGTGCTTGCTATTGCTCACAAAAAGTAGGACTATGTAAACGAAAAAATAATTTAACTATGCGTATATAAACCTGTTCCTTTCAATAATGAGTCATGACTAGTCGATTTCAATATATAGAACTCGTGAATAATGATGATAGTTGTGTATGATTAAGCTATTAATTAATGTTGGCTGATGGTAAATTGTTTTCTTGAAAAAGTTTCACTTATCTAAACATCATTCAGTATTTATAATAGGAATAATATTACGAAAAACTTTAAACTAAGTACACCTAAAATAAATTTATCCAAAATTAATTTTTGAATAAAAAAATCCAAACTGGTACACAAATGACAAATTTAATCTTTGTTAGTTTTCATTAAATTTTACTATCAAATTGTCAAGTTATATGACACATGAAATTTTATAGGCGTATTAATTTGAAGTTTTATCTTTCATTTATCATAAATGTATTAGTTTATGATTTTTCATGGAGAATAAATTTGCAATAAATGTACCTGGGATTTTTAATAGTCCAAAAATTAATTTATGATAAATTTGTCATAAATGTACCGATTTTAGGTTTTTGATACAATTAAAATTTGTTAATAATCCTTATTAAAAATCCATTTTTCTCCTCACCAAATTAATAACTCGATTGTTTTATAAGAAACAAATTTTATTGAAAAATATTTCCGATAATTTCTTTAAAAATGATTTTTCTTTTTTGTGCTTGGTTACTTTTGCTAATAAGATGGAACTCATTCGTTATAGGAAAGTAGGAAACGCACGACCAAAACAAAAAAAAAAATCGATTATGACCCTAAAACTTGTGGCTACCGAGGGCCCAACATCCGAACGTCCAGGATCCAAGTCTAGCTGCCGTCCTCTATGGTCCGTCCACTAGGGTCCTGTTAAGCACTTGGATCCAATCATTAGGGACGATCTTGACGTATTCGGAAAAATCGTTGATGATTTTCTGAAGAAAATCCATTTTCTCAAAGTCGGGAGATGTCTTTCTTGATCGAAATGATTTTCTTTGGACTCATCTTTTTATATTATCCGAATGGCGAATATTTAAGCAAATACTATTTAATGTTGATTTATTTCATCAAACCCACTAACAAAGCCACGTATATCAAAAGGGTCTACCGGCCTATAAATGTACCCCAACCTACCTTCTTCCCATGACAATTGCCATCTCTCTTTTCCATACGAAAAGAAGAAAACAAATCAAATTTCTTGAAAAATGCTTTCTTATTGAATTTTCCGTGAAACAAACATACTCTATAAACCATTTCAATTAGAGAGGCAATTTATTCAAAAATTAACCCACCATGTACATTTGATTACTAAACTTGCACTTTTTTTCTTTAACTTCTCAATTTTGTAATTTATGTCATATATCGTCCAACTTGTAGAAAATATCCAATTAAGTTCCTCGGCTCTAGTTCTGCCAAATTGAAAATGACGAATCCGTCGATGTCGGCCTGGTACGAAACGCGCTAACAAAGCCACGTATATCAAAAGGGTCTCCCGGCCTATAAATGTACCCCAACCTACCTTCTTCCCATGACAATTGCCATCTCTCTTTTCCATACGACAAGAAGAAAACAAATCAAATTTCTTGAAAATGCTTTCTTATTGAATTTTCCGTGAAACAAACATACTCTATAAACCATTTCAATTAGAGAGGCAATTTATTGAAAAATTAACCCACCATGTACATTTGATTACTAAACTTGCACTTTTTTTCTTTAACTTCTCAATTTTGTAATTTATGTCATATATCGTCCAACTTGTAGAAAATATCCAATTAAGTTCCTTGGCTCTAGTTCTGCCAAATTGAAAATGACGAATCCGTCGATGTCGGCCTGGTACGAAACGCAAAGATTGGTTCCACCATAAGCAATCAACCAAGCAAAAAGAATGGATGATGTGTGGTTTCCGCTGGCTAAACTACGCGTGCAATAATCCTAGCCCAACATCTTAACGTTGAGGATCCAAGTCTAGCTGCCGCCCTCTATGGTCCGTCCACTGGGGTCCTGTTAGGCACTTGGATCCAATCACTAGGGACGATCTTCACGTATTCGGAAAAATCGTTGATGATTTTCTGAAGAAAATCCATTTTCTCAAAGTCAGGGAGATGTCTTTCTTGATCGAAATGATTTTCTTTGGACTCATCTTTTTATATTATCCCGAATGGCGAATATTTAAGCAAATACTATTTAATGTTGATTTATTTCATCAAACCCACTAACAAAGCCACGTATATCAAAAGGGTCTCCCGGCCTATAAATGTACCCCAACCTACCTTCTTCCCATGACAATTGCCATCTCTCTTTTCCATACGAAAAGAAGAAAACAAATCAAATTTCTTGAAAAATGCTTTCTTATTGAATTTTCCATGAAACAAACATACTCTATAAACCATTTCAATTAGAGAGGGAATTTATTCAAAAATTAACCCACCATGTACATTTGATTACTAAACTTGCACTTTTTTCTTTAACTTCTCAATTTTGTAATTTATGTCATATATCGTCCAACTTGTAGAAAATATCCAATTAAGTTCCTTGGCTCTAGTTCTGCCAAATTCAAAAGACGAATCCGTCGATGTCGGCCTAGTACGAAACGCAAAGATTGGTTCCACCATCAACAATCAATCAAGCAAAAAGAATGGATCATGTGTGGTTTCCGCTGGCTAAACTACGCGTACAATAATCCTAGCCCAACATCTTAACGTCGAGGATCCAAGTCTAGCAGCCCCCCTCTATGGTCCGTCCCCTGGGGTCCTGTTAAGCACTTGGATCCAATCACTAGGGACGATCTTCACGTATTCGGAAAAATCGTTGATGATTTTCAGAAGAAAATCCATTTTCTCAAAGTGAGGGAGATGTCTTTCTTGATCGAAATGATTTTCTTTGGACTCATCTGTTTATATTATCCCGAATGGCGAATATTTATGCAAATACTATTTAATGTTGATTTATTTCATCAAACTCGCTAACAAAGCCACGTATATCAAAAGGGTCTCCCGGCCTATAAATGTACCCCAACCTACCTTCTTCCCATGACAATTGCCATCTATCTTTTCCATACGAAAAGACGAAAACAAATCAAATTTCTTGAAAAATGCTTTCTTATTGAATTTTCCGTGAAACAAACATACTCTATAAACCATTTCAATTAGAGAGGGAATTTATTCAAAAATTAAACTCAAGATGTACATTTGATTACTAAACTTGCACTTTTTTCTTTAACTTCTCAATTTTGTAATTTATGTCATATATCGTCCAACTTGTAGAAAATATCCAATTAAGTTCCTTGGCTCTAGTTCTGCCAAATTCAAAAAGACGAATCCGTCGATGTCGGCCTAGTACGAAACGCAAAGATTGGTTCCACCATCAACAATCAATCAAGCAAAAAGAATGGATCATGTGTGGTTTCCGCTGGCTAAACTACGCGTACAATAATCCTAGCCCAACATCTTAACGTCGAGGATCCAAGTCTAGCAGCCCCCTCTATGGTCCGTCCCTGGGGTCCTGTTAAGCACTTGGATCCAATCACTAGGGACGATCTTCACGTATTCGGAAAAATCGTTGATGATTTTCAGAAGAAAATCCATTTTCTCAAAGTGAGGGAGATGTCTTTCTTGATCGAAATGATTTTCTTTGGACTCATCTGTTTATATTATCCCGAATGGCGAATATTTATGCAAATACTATTTAATGTTGATTTATTTCATCAAACTCGCTAACAAAGCCACGTATATCAAAAGGGTCTCCCGGCCTATAAATGTACCCCAACCTACCTTCTTCCCATGACAATTGCCATCTATCTTTTCCATACGAAAAGACGAAAACAAATCAAATTTCTTGAAAAATGCTTTCTTATTGAATTTTCCGTGAAACAAACATACTCTATAAACCATTTCAATTAGAGAGGGAATTTATTGAAAAATTAAACTCAAGATGTACATTTGATTACTAAACTTGCACTTTTTTTCTTTAACTTCTCAATTTTGTAATTTATGTCATATATCGTCCAACTTGTAGAAAATATCCAATTAAGTTCCTCGGCTCTAGTTCTGCCAAATTGAAAATGACGAATCCGTCGATGTCGGCCTGGTACGAAACGCGCTAACAAAGCCACGTATATCAAAAAGGGTCTCCCGGCCTATAAATGTACCCCAACCTACCTTCTTCCCATGACAATTGCCATCTCTCTTTTCCATATGAAAGGAAGAAAACAAATCAAATTTCTTGAAAAATGCTTTCTTATTGAATTTTCCGTGAAACAAACATACTCTATAAACCATTTCAATTAGAGAGGGAATTTATTCAAAAATTAACCCACCATGTACATTTGATTACTAAACTTGCACTTTTTTTCTTTAACTTCTCAATTTTGTAATTTATGTCATATATCGTCCAACTTGTAGAAAATATCCAATTAAGTTCCTTGGCTCTAGTTCTGCCAAATTGAAAATGACGAATCCGTCGATGTCGGCCTGGTACGAAACGCAAAGATTGGTTCCACCATAAGCAATCAACCAAGCAAAAAGAATGGATGATGTGTGGTTTCCGCTGGCTAAACTACGCGTGCAATAATCCTAGCCCAACATCTTAACGTCGAGGATCCAAGTCTAGATGCCACCCTCTATGGTCCGTCCCCTGGGGTCCTATTAAGCACTTGGATCCAATCACTAGGGACGATCTTCACGTATTCGGAAAAATCGTTGATGATTTTCTGAAGAAAATCCATTTTCTCAAAGTGAGGGAGATGTCTTTCTTGATCGAAATGATTTTCTTTGGACTCATCTTTATATATTATCCCGAATGGCGAATATTTAAGCAAATACTATTTAATGTTGATTTATTTCATCAAACCCGCTAACAAAGCCACGTATATCAAAAGGGTCTCCCGGCCTATAAATGTACCCCAACCTACCTTCTTCCCACGACAATTGCCATCTCTCTTTTCCATACGAAAAGAAGAAAACAAATCAAATTTCTTGAAAAATGCTTTCTTATTGAATTTTCCGTGAAACAAACATACTCTATAAACCATTTCAATTAGAGAGGCAATTTATTCAAAAATTAACCCACCATGTACATTTGATTACTAAACTTGCACTTTTTTCTTTAACTTCTCAATTTTGTAATTTATGTCATATATCGTCCAACTTGTAGAAAATATCCAATTAAGTTCCTTGGCTCTAGTTCTTCCAAATTGAAAATGACGAATCCGTCGATGTCGGCCTGGTACGAAACGCAAAGATTGGTTCCACCATAAGCAATCAACCAAGCAAAAAGAATGGATGATGTGTGGTTTCCGCTGGCTAAACTACGCGTGCAATAATCCTAGCCCAACATCTTAACGTCGAGGATCCAAGTCTAGCTGCCGCCCTCTATGGTCCGTCCACTGGGGTCCTATTAGGCACTTGGATCCAATCACTAGGGACGATCTTCACGTATTCGGAAAAATCGTTGATGATTTTCTGAAGAAAATCCATTTTCTCAAAGTCAGGGAGATGTCTTTCTTGATCGAAATGATTTTCTTTGGACTCATCTTTTTATATTATCCCGAATGGCGAATATTTAAGCAAATACTATTTAATGTTGATTTATTTCATCAAATCCGTTAACAAAGCCACGTATATCAAAAGGGTCTTCCGGCCTATAAATGTACCCCAACCTACCTTCTTCCCATGACAATTGCCATCTCTCTTTTCCGTACGAAAAGAAGAAAACAAATCAAATTTCTTGAAAAATGCTTTTTTATTGAATTTTCCGTGAAACAAACATACTCTATAAACCATTTCAATTAAAGAGGGAATTTATTGAAAATTAACCCACGATGTACATTTGATTGCTAAACTTGCACTTTTTTCTTTAACTTCTCAATTTTGTAATTTATGTCATATATCGTCCAACTTGTAGAAAATTTCCAATTAAGTTCCTTGGCTCTAGTTCTGCCAAATTGAAAATGACGAATCCGTCGATGTCGGCCTGGTACGAAACGCAAAGATTGGTTCCACCATAAGCAATCAATCAAGCAAAAAGAATGGATGATGTGTGGTTTCCGCTGGCTAAACTACTCGTGTAATAATCCTAGCCCAAATTGAGCAGATTATTTGATAACAGCTCGGACAATGGAAATATATTTTATTCGTAAGTGACACACGTGATGTTGCATAAGGCGAGCAATCGAACAATAATATAGACAGAAGAATAAAATAAATCGGACATCGGATTTATGTGGTTCGGTTGTAAAGACCTACGTCCACGGGGAAAGCAACAACGAATTTCACTATACATCAAGCAATACAAGAAGATTACACGCTCGAGTTACTCAAACATTTTCTCGGTATTTCCCAAGCGCCAATTACACCCAATAACGCACGCAGTGTTTAGTCTCGAAATTCATCAAGATATTCTCTCAATCTCACGAAAGAATTACACGCAAATCTTACCACATGATTTAATTAGCTTGAACACTAAATCTTCTTGGATGTAATTTACGAACAAGAACGGCGAAGAAAATCCCTCCCAAGCACTCGACAATGAGATGGCGCTTCAAGACCAATTCTTCATGATCAACAACTACCCACCAGCAAGGCTTGAGAATTGATATTTAATCCACCGCCAGAGAATTCCATGCGTGAGGGGAAAACAAATTAGCTAGGATTCCGTCAACTCAAGTAAAAGCCTTGACTTTCCTTTTGCTGTTATCTTGCCGATTTTAACCAAAATATATCTCTATATATTTTAAACAAAATTCAAGTCCAAGTCAAAGTTGGACTTTCCTATTTTAGCAGCTGTTATCTTGCCAATTTTAACCAAAATATATCTCTATATATTTTAAACAAAATCCAAGTCAAGTCAAAGTTGGACTTTCCTATTTTAGCGGCCAAACTCTCCAACGCAGATTCAAAATTTTGGGAAGTTGATCTTGGGATATTCTTTGCTCAATTTGAACGTCCTCAACATATCCAATTCGGAATATTTGGAATTTCGCATTGAGCTCAAACTCGGAGACATATTTTAACAAGTGATATTTTTAGAAAAATATTTTTCAAATTATTCATTTTCTGCGAAACAAACATACCGTAAAATATTAAAGAGTGTCCTTCAGCTATTTGTAAAGTCTCATTTTATGCGCTTTGACAATTTCAACGTTTAAGTGTTACTGTAAAAATTGGTAATTACCTTTATGTTCGCAGTATGTTAAGAAATGAGCATTTTTGTTTTTAAATCATTTAATTAGTCCCGTAGGAGCTCATATGGAGTCAATGGCTAGTCGAATAATTGATTATTTTATTCGGCCGGCACCGACGGGGTAATAGGGTGGGGAATAGCTAGGATAATTTTTAATATCAAAACCGCGTTGGTCAAATGAGAAGGAAAAAACAAAGTAGGCTGGCGATGTCTTGTACAACCAATGCCATGAAAAATAATTTATTTTGAATAAAATATAATTAAAGATGTCCCTATAACTAATATACCTAGCCAAAGAATTTTCTAGAAGACATTATTTTTAAATGAGCGCATGGTCAAGAATGCGTCATGCGGTACGTAACCCGCCAAAAAAATACACATTATAAGAGCAAAAGTTCTTCAAATTTCAACCTCCTCAGTCATTTGCTTGTGAAGTTTATTTGGCTAGCCTAGGATTTGCAACTTGTTAGCCAAAAACAGTTAGTTGAATTTGCATAAGCATTTAGCTAACTGACCAGTAAATTCAAATGTACTACAAACTGTTCTGGATATTTTTAGCTCAAAATCCAAAAGTCATCCGCTAAAATCCGACTAATTGCATGTAAACTCTTTCAAGTTACAACACGTGTAAAGACCAAATGCTTCTATCTAATCGATTCATGAGGTGTGCAGAGTCAAGCCAACCTCCAGATTGCTTAGCCTTTTGAACCCATTTGATGTTTGGCAAGCATAATTTGAGTAGATAAAAAATATTCAATAAAGTCAAAAAATTAATTAGATTGCTCAGCACGAAAGTTGCTACTTTACGCAATAAGAAGAAGAAAAAAGAAAATGGCTACACAACGTAATTCGTTCCGTTTAAGAAAAAGATGATAAAAATGGCTACTTAATTCATCGGCTACACAAGCATGGAATCCGATCTTGAGATCTACTTGTGGGTAGGCATATGAAGGAACAAATAAATTGATGGAAGAATATGAAAAAAGAGATACATGTGTCGTAGACAATATCTCTCCATGGCCTTTCACCTTTCAAAACGTTTTTCATGAACCATCGTATTTTGCTAATGTTATTGAATAATTCTCTCGTTACCTAAAATTCAATCTTTAATTTAAACTATCTACCGCAAATCCTTAATTTTGGATGAATTCTTAAAATAGGGCTATCGTCACTCGAGGAGAAATCTCAATCATCAAATCCAAAGGAGAACCAAGATCCAATGACCACTACAAACAAAGCTGGGAACATGTAAATGGAAAAGTACAGCATGTGTTCTGCAGTCACCTTCACTCAAATTTGGCTTCGCAGCGCAGTTCGCACTGCTTTTCTCTATGGTCAGAATTTGGAACACAAGAGGAAAACGGATAACAACAGTCCAAATAATAATCATTGTCTATTTTGACAAGTCAAGGCAAATTTCGAAAAGTATATTGCATGATTCGTAAATTATGCGAATTATTATTATCTGGATTATCAATTATGCACATTTCAATATAGGTTCACCTGATTGATTGACAATTGAAATGGAATTGGATTTATAAATCAAGTAATATTTTGTTTTCCCGCAAGTTTCAAATTCTTATAAGTGCATAACACATGTCTTAAACCTTTGCTCACACTAGGCATGCATGCATATGTTGCTTTCAACAATGACTCATAGAGCTCCATATAGAGAATACGGGAATGGGGATGATAATGGTGTAAATTTAGCCTGTAAGATAATATAAACAGATGGATTCAGTGCTCAAACATATTTCGCTTGTTTGAACATCATTTGGTGTTTAAAACCGTCAAATTACAATCCAAGCATCGAGGATCTAAATCCAACCACTAGCTTTCAAGGTCTAGTTATCAAGACCTTGGATCCACCCATCAAGTACTTGAATCTATTTATTAATGACGGTCTTGTAATAACAGATATCAAGCCGTATGTAAAAAATTAAAAACTACCTAACTTTTCATGAATTAATCAAACCACTAAAAATAAAGATTTTTTAGCGAAAAAAAAAAAAACCAAACACGCCAAGGATCATGGCGTCGACCCAATTTTTAGATTATGAGATTTGCAAATGAACGTGAACGAGCCATGTGACATGGGCCAATCGATTGGGATCGTGACCGCACGGTGACTCAGGCACTTTAGGATCGGATTGGATCGCCGAAGCACCTAAGCCAAGCCTTGCTTGATCGAACGCTCACTCACTCGCCTTATGCGGATCGTAGAGAGAGAAAGAATATAGAGAGAAGAGCTCTGGAAAGATAGAAGCTTTGTATTGCGGAAGTAGTGGATGTTTACAAATGAAGGAGTACACCCATTTTTATAGTTGAGGGCCTCGGATTACATCTATTGATCTAGAATTCTATCGGCGAACGAGATTGCACCACCTCAACTACCGACATAAGTGTTCAACTACTAGACATAAATGCCAACTACTAGCTACCGACATATATGAAGCTAGAGTCTTCTAGAAACTTCGAGGAGAAGGTTTGTTGGGAATCTGAGCGAGCACGGGAGGTCTACCACGGACGAGTCACGATCGACTCCGGGGAACCTATTAGGTCGACCTTCTTTCGGCTCATGACATTCTCCCCCACTCAATCGCGCGACGTCCTCGTTGTTCACAGCTTGACGGTCGGCCTTCTTGGCACGAGCATGGGCTTTGGCATGAGCTCTTTGGTTTTGACCTCGTTTGGTGCGGACGCCCACGAACGAAGTACCACATCCTTCGATGATGAACTCAAACTTGTCACGCGGCTCCATCTTCGGCTTGGATGGAGCATGCGGGGCGCACTCAACCTTGAGGAAGAGCACTTGGATGGGCATGGCGTGTGTTGGAGTAGGATCCAACTCTACCTTCGGTTTCACCTCGGCCAGCTTGTTTAGTCACTTCACAGACTTCAAATTCTTGTCGAGGCATCAGATTGTGGCGATGGTCTTGGTGTCGACCACCCCTTTAATCATGGGGAACGTCGTCGAGTATTGCGGGTCGAGGATCACAATGCACTTGGTCCTCATGTCAATCATGGCTCTCATGCTATCGAAGAATTGAATACCAATGATGAGATCATAATCATCAAGAGGGATTACCTCGAAATCCATTTTACCCTTCCATCCGCCAATCTTGACATCCACGTCTAAAGTCACTTCTACGCCATGGACACCCTCCGAGTTGATCGGCTTGAAGGTATTCCCGGTTGACTCCACACGAAGCTTTAGGGCCTTCGCCACTTCGGTCAACATGAACATGTTCGATGCTCCCGTGTCGACTAAGGCAAAGAGTGTTTGATCGCACACGTCAACCTCCACAAAGAACATTTCTGAGTTTGACGTAGCTTTTTCTTTGGATGGCGATCGAGCTTGGACGGAGTTGATTGTCTTCACACATCCAAGTCGGATTTGTCGCCTTTCTTCTTTGGGCTCCTCCTCCACCTCATTGATGGCTAGGAGTGCGTTGATTTGTCCCCTCTTCGGCACTTTTGGGTCCAGTGCGGACCTTTGCAAATAAAGCAAGGAGAGGGCAGAGGTTGATCGAACTTACTCGCGTAGTCCGTTTGCGATCAACCCCTTTGGAAGGACGGCTTAGAAGTTCCTTCTCCCCATGTTTTGGCTCAACCACCTTGATCATGCACGCCTCGAGGAGTGCTTCTTACGTCATCTTCGAGTTGATCTGACCTCCAATCTCTTGCTCGGTTGTTCCTCGACTCAACCTTGGTGAGATCGACGAGAGACTCGACCATGCTTAGTGCTATCGCAAGGCTACTCACGTCTCAACACTTAAGCTCAAGTTGTGCCCATGGCTTGAGTACATCCATGAATGCTCCGAAAGCCTCCTCTTCACTTAGGTTGCGAATTTGGAATTTGAATTCCGTGAACTCCTTCACGTATTCTCAGATCGTGCCTCTTTGCTCGAGGCAATGGAGCAAGCTACGAGCTCTTGTTGAGCGAACTCGAGGAAAAAGTAGTCGCAAAACTCCCTCATGAAGTCGTGCTATGTGTCCACGGAATCAGCACTGTGTCTAAGCTCGTCGCACTTATTGTGCCACCACAGCATAGCCGTATCAGTAAGGAACATGGAAGCCATTCTAACCTTGATCGACTCGTCTCGGATGTTGACGGCGCCAAAGTATTGCTCCATACTCCACACGAAGTTGTCCACCTCTTAGGCGAATCGGTTGCCTTTGAACTCCTTTGTGTTGGAGAAATCCTCATGAAGAGTTTTGAAGTTGACAAAACGTATCCTTCGGTCTAGTCTGAAAGTCTGCGGACTCGTCGGTTTAAAAGTCTGAAGACTTCCGGACAGCCAGACTCAAGACTCAAAGTCTATCCTCATTGACAGTCTCGAATCCGTTGAAGAAAGGTTATCCAGAACTAAGTGGTTTGTTCAGGATTTAACCTTATCATCTGGAGAAGATATCGTGGCTGGAGAAGACATATCATAATCCTTTGATTGATCAAGATTGATTCAATGACTGAAGATTCGATGATTGTCTATATATTATTGGAAGGTTCTACTTATGGAAACCGAAATCCTGATTGTATGGGCGAACAGGATTGATGGGCTATCAACATGTTCCTTTAATAACTCGAACAATCTTCCTAATTGATTCTGTCCAACGGTTAGATTGGAGGAATTCCTTTGGTAAGTGCCAACGGATATGATGGCATAAAGGAGTATATAAGGAAGTCGTTCTTAGTTGTTCGAGGTGTGCGCGATAGAAGAATTCCAAAGTCTGAAGCTCCCATTTGTTTAGATCAATCTCTTGAGCGAATACTAGTAATATCAATTGGTATCAGAGCCTGTGTACTTACTTTATTTGAAGTGTTTTACTTCATAGTAAAAGATCCATGGCTAGTATGCTAGCACCAGGGCTGATGGAAGGGCAAAGTAATACCAGACCACCTTACTTTGATGGAAAGGATTACAACATCTGGAAGAACAAGATGAAAGCTTTCCTACGATCAAAGGATCCTACGGAATGGGATGTTGTAGAAAAAGGAATAATTCCTACCACTGCACCAGTCTCTCGAAAAAGAGGAAAAGATACTGAAGAATCCAACGGATTGTCTCGGGAAGAAATAACCAAAAGACAAACACTTGATGCAAAAGCAATTTACTCTTTATATTGTGCTTTATCACCAACTGAGTATAATAGAATATCTTCTTGTGGTACAACAAAAGAAGTTTGGGACAGATTACATATCACCTATGAAGGAACAGATCGAGTGAACGAAACAAGAATCAACATTCTTCTCGGTCAATATGAAGCCTTTAGAATGAAACCAGGAGAATCAATATCTCGATATGTTTAGTCGTTTACAGATATTGTGAATGGTCTTGAAAATCAAGGTCAACCAACTTCTGATCCCATGAAGGTAAACAAGCTTCTGCGTGGACTCTCCAAGGATTGGAATCACATAAAGACTTCGATAAGAGAGACGGAGAGAATTATGCCACTGTCTCGTTGATGAGCTTATTGGAACGCTTCAGTCCTATGAAGTGGAAAGGATCAATGAAGAAGAAGATCCAAGAGGTAAGAAATCCATTGCATTAAAATCAAATGATGATTCGATGTTACAGATTCTGAAGATGATATGGACGATGAGGAGCTTGCTCTCATGATAAGAAGATTCAGAAAACTAAATAGAAAAGGGAGAAGGTTCAACTCAAAGAAACCAGGCTTTCAAAGACAGCAGACCAAGTCTGTTGATGATGAGGAACCAAATAAAGATGTAGTCTGCTTTGAATGCAAGAAGAAGGGACACATCGACCCAACTGTCCTCTTCGAAGAAGAAGAAAGGAAAAGCTGAAAAGTTTCGAAAAGCTCTCAAAGCTGAAACCCGGAGTGATGCGAGTGTGAAGAAAGTGATAATGAATATGCAAATCTATGTCCGATGGCACGATCGACTCGGACTGGATCGACTCGGGATCGACTCAAACGGTGAATTTGAGGCAAGTAATTTTAAGATTCTGTCAAAGTTTCTAAATATATTGATGAACTATGCTTAAGTCTTAAGACTTCTCTCAAAAGTATTTTCAAATTAAAAAGGGAAAACTTAGCTCTAAAACAAAAGGAAAATGTTTTAACAGAAAGAGTTAAAAGCTTAGACTTGTCTGTTTCTAATCTTAAAGAAAAAGAAGGAAATCTTTTAAAAGAAAATGCTTTCTTGAAAACAGACTTATCAAATATATCAAAGAAATTTTCAATAGGTCTGAAAAACTTGAGAAAATTCTTTCAAGACAAAGACCTTACTTCAATAAGTCTGGTCTAGGTATGACAGAAGAAACAATTCCATTGATTGATTTTCCTAAAGTAAAAGAAAGAATTAAGAAAAGATTTTCGAGTGAAGTTTACAAAAATCATTTTAAGAAAGTCTTTGTAAAACCCGTAGGAAGAAATTCTCGAGATGTTCTAAGTGCGACGATAAGGAACACTTTGAAAAAGAGTGTCCTTTGGTATGGAAACCTATTAAAAGAGTATGGGCTAATACTGTTTATCTTACTAACACCAAAGGACCCAAGAAAGTTTGGGTACCAAAGAAAGCTTGAGACTCTTATTAAATGCAGGTCTCCATCAAGAAACAGGTAAAGTGGTATCTTGACAGCGGTTGCTCAAGACACATGACAGAGACTCAAATTGCTTTTATAAAGCTTGCTCAAGTAAATGGTGGAAAAGTTTCATTTGGAGGAAACAACAAAGGAAGTATTGTGGGATTCGGAACCGTGAAAATTGGGACTCTCACAATAAGTAATGTTTCCTTGGTGGAAGGACTCAATTACAATCTTCTCAGCATTAGTCAATTGTGTGATACTGGTTTCAAGATCTTCTTTCAAGAAGGAACATGTTCGGAGTCGTAAAGACTCTACTCAATCTTTTCTCGGGTCGAAGACATGGAAACATCTATCTTCTCGGATGTGAAACCAAATGAATCGCAATGTCTTATCTCAATTCAAGACGAAGCAAGCTTATGGCACAAAAAGCTTGGTCATGTCAACATGAAGCAATTAGCCAAAATCTCATCAAAACAGCTTGTTCGAGGTCTACCCAAATTGCCATACCAAAAGACTGATTCATGCACTCCATGTATTCTCGGGGAAAGCAGGTAAGAAATTCATTTAAACCAATAAATTATGTTTCTACTAAACATGTACTACAGTTGTTGCATATGGATCTCTTCGGTCCAACCAGACTCGAGTATTGGGGGTAAGAAGTATTGTCTAGTAATTGTTGATGATTACTCCCGTTTTACTTGGGTATATTTCCTCTCAAGTAAGTCCGAAACCTTTTCGTATTTTGAAAAATTTGCTAAAAAGGTTCAAAATGAAAAAGGATGTGTAATCTCTTGTATAAAAACAGATCACGGAGGAGAATTTGAAAATCAAGATTTTACAAAATTCTGTGATGAATCTGGATGTAAACATGTGTTTTCTTCTCCATATACTCCTCAGCAAAATGGGGTTGTGGAAAGAAAGAACAGATCTCTTCAAGAAATGGCTAGAACTCTTCTAATTGAAAGTAAAATTTCTTCTCGATTTTGGGCTTAAAGCTGTTTCAACAGCTTGCTATATCATCAATAGAGTCTTCTTAAGATCTATTCTTCAGAAAACCCCTTATGAGTTATTCAAAGAAAAGAAGCCTATTGTTTCATACTTTCATGTATTTGGTTGCAAATGTTTCATATTGAAAAATGCAAAAGATCGTGTTGGTAAGTTTGAAGAAAGATCGATGAAGGTATCTTCCTTGGATATTCTACTTCAAGCAAAGCTTACAGAGTCTATAACAAGAAGAGTCGATCCGTAGAGGAGTCAATGAATGTCAAATTTCAAGACTCAACGCAAGATGAATCAAGTCGACTCATCAAGAAGAGTCTCGAACCGGCTCCTGCACCCTCCAAAGTCTGCAACTCAAGAAGCATCTCGACTACGGAAAACCAGCATCATGTCGTTAGTGAAGATCCAAATAAAGAAAGAGATCATCAACCAGACAAATCAACAAGTAACTGGAAGCATAAATCCAGTCATCCCAAAGATCTTATAATTGGCGAAATGAATGAAGGAATTCGCACCAGATCCAAAAGGCGAGAAGAGTCTAGTGCCGTGGCTCTCGTTTCTGAAATTGAACCAAAGAGCATAGAAGAAGCTTTATCTGATGAAAGCTGGATTGAAGCTATGCAAGAAGAGCTCAGACAATTCAGCATAAATGATGTCGGGAATTGACATCCAAACCAAAAGGTAAAACTATTATTGGAGCCAAATGGGTGTTCGAAACAAGATGAACGAGAAAGGAAAAGTCGTACGAAATAAAGCAAGACTTGTGGCCAAGGGATATACGCAAGAAGAAGGAATAGACTATGATGAGACTTACGCTCCAGTGGCAAGGTTAGAAGCTATTCGACTATTACTTGCGTTTGCTTGTTATAAGAATTTCAGGTTATTCCAAATGGACGTCAAAAGCGCATTTCTAAATGGATTTATCCATGAGGAAGTTTATGTGGAACAACCGCCAGGGTTTGAAGACCCAAAGAAGCCGACTCGTCTTCGGACCGAAAAGGCTTTGTATGGTTAAAGCAAGCACCTCGAGCTTGGTACGACAGGTTAAGTAATTTCCTTTTACAAAATGGTTTTGTCAAAGGTAAAGTAGATACAACTTTATTTATCAAGAAGGAAAACAAAAGTTTCTTACTTGTTCAAATATATGTAGATGATATCATTTTTGGATCCTCTAATGAAAGTACGTGCAAGAAATTTTCAAAGTCTATGTAGGAGGAGTTTGAAATGAGTATGATGGGAGAATTAACATTCTTTCTTGGTCTTCAAATAAAGCAATTGAAAGAAGGAACTTTTATTTTTCAAGAAAAATATGTTAATGATCTTGTCAAAAGGTTTGACTGGAGAATTGCAAAAAGGTCGACATACCAATGTCAAGTTCTTTAAAGATAGACAAAGATGAAGAAGGAAAGAAAGTTGATCAAAAGCTGTACGGGAGCATTATCGGATCACTTCTTTATCTTACCTTTCTAGACCTGATATTTTGTTAAGTGTTTGCATCTGTGCAAGGTTTCAATCAGATCCTAGAGAATCTCATCTCAGTGCTGCGAAACGCATCATCAAATACGTCGCTTCATCATCAAGCATCGGTCTTTGGTATCCTAAGAAGGGAGACTTTAATCTTCGGGGGTTATTCGGGACGCAGATCTGGCCGGTTGCGAGTTGATAGAAAGAGCACTTGAGAACTTGCCGCTTGGAAGCGAAACAGTGACTTGGTTTTCTAGGAAGCAAAGTAATGTGTCCCTTTCAACAATAGAAGCAGAGTATGTAGCTCTTGGAAGCTGCTGTTCGCAAATTCTATGGATAAAACAACAGCTAAGAGATTTTGAAATTGAATACTCATGCACGGAGATTAATTGCGACAACACCAGCGCTATCAACCTCACCAAAAATCCAATTCTCCACTCAAGAGCAAAGCATATAGAGATTCGACATCACTTCATTAGAGATCATGTTCAAAATGGAGATGTCTCAATTCAATTTGTTGACTCAAAGAATCAAGCGGCTGATATACTCACAAAGCCTTTGGACAAAAATCAATTTGAGTCTATACGGACCGGACTCAACATTTTGAGGTATGAGGATATCAAAGTCTAAAGACCTTCGACTCGGGCTTATAAGACCTTATCTGATCTTGTCTCAACCTTCGATGTAAGTCTTTCTCTCTCCAATCTTATCTTGAAAAGGTACGATCATCATCGACTCGTTTAAATTGTTGCTATATTTATTAACCGTAAATTTTGCAACGATTCATTTTAAAAAGGAAGTTACTTCTGAAATAGCTATTTTTCCGGATAAAGGCAGTTATTTTGAAAAGGCATATTTTATTTCCTTTGTGACGATTCGTTTTCTTCTCTTTTTAACCGAACGAACACTATCGATTACTCTTCACCTTTCTATTCACTTTACTCTTAAAACCCTAGAAAACATCGATCCTCCACTTCCGTTTGTCTCCTTCGTTCAATCTTAAAAAGTTGTCATCTTTTCTGTGAAAGTCAAGCAAGAAATCTTCCATTGACTCGAGAAAGATGTCGTTTTCAAGAAAGTCCTCAAGAATCGCAAAGCGGGGACCCACGTAAATTGAGTGAAGGGCCTACTCACTTTGATCTTACGGAAGATGAAGTTTCTCCATATCAGCAACCGAGCCCACAACATTCTCAGCAGCGTCACTCTCCATCATCTAGTCCTCAAGACGTTGTTCAACAGGAAGAAATCATCGAGGAAGCGCACCCGTAAGAACTCAAAAGCCTCGCTTTTATCTACAAGTTATATCGTGCTTTAAAAGGAATTCGTACTCCTTTGAACTATATTGATAGTTTTGTTAAAGAAAAAGGATATAGGAACGAATATATCTTTTTGAAAAGAATGGAAAGTTTGGGAATTGCTCGTAAATGGGTGGCTGAGGAAACCCTTGCGAATATCCCAAGTGATCCTCGTGACTAGGGGCCAAATCCTGTAGATGGGAATGATGATGACAATATGTTCAGTTTATTTCAACCGAAAATGGGTATTGCGGCTTAAATTCAAGGAAAAAGGGGAGATTTGTTCAGATCAAAGGAACAAAAGGATCGTACTGAAATTGCCTGAAGCGTGGGGTAATAAACCCTAGGAGTGTGGACTTTGATTTTCTGGATCTTTGTGAAAGTGAACTTGAGGGAAAAGTTCAGTTATCTTCAATTGGAAAAGTTACGTTCGACTCAACAGAGGCTTATGCTGAACCGACTGCGTATTTCTATTCAAATCTTAGCTTTTTAGATGCGAATAGATTTTCCTTCGATGTCAAAGATCAAGACTATGTTGTCGATATGGATATGCTTTGGCTGATGTGTTAAAAGTTGAGAGAGGGAGATATCAACCGATTAAGGTTTCCATTGCTCGGGCCACTCTTGAACCGGTGAAGGACGGAAGAAAAAAAGAGAAGATCACCTACTCAAGGATGAATGCATTCAACATCCTGCTTCACAAAACTGTGATTAATTGCCTTCGACCGAAATCAACTTCCAAAACTGATGTTTCAAGCCCTGAGGCAAAGCTAATGTATGCCATCCTCTGTGGAAAGAAGTTTTCTCTCCCTCATACTGTCATGTTTCACATGTATAGAGCGGTGATGAAGGACAGAGGTCAACTCCCTTACCCAAGCCTTGTTACGAAGTTATTCGGACATCGAATATTCAGCCTCCACAAATCCTTTGTGTTCGATCATGCGATCAAATGGTGGTAGGACTGAAAATGGTGACTAAAATGCGTCTGAAGGAACTGAGCAAGGAATTGGAGAAATTCAATGAGAAGACTCCTGCCAAGTCTCATAAACTCTCTTCTGCTGCTAAGAGAAAAGGGAAGGAGCCCATGGCTGCTCCATCAAAGAAAAGAAGAGCTCTCCTCGTTGAGGATGAAGATGATGACGATGACATTACCATCTCTGCAATGGCATTGAAGAACTTAAGTCGTCCTGTTCCAGAGAAAGAATCGGAACAAAAGATGAAAGAAGCAGAGAAAGAGGAAGGAGAAAGAGAAACAGTGCAAGAAGTAGATCAAGCAAGACCTGAAGAAGAAAGAAGAGAAGGAGATCCTGAAGGAATCTCTTCTCCACCCGTAGGCATTGAAACAGGGGGAGATCAGGAAAAATGAGTGACATCTTCATATCGAGATGAAAGTGAAGGAGTCAGTCGCTCACCTGCAGATCCAGAAGATGTTTTTGCTTCTCAATTTCCAGAGGAAGGTCATGAAGCTTCATCGCCAAACCTACGAGATTATGCTGATCCACCATCGTCTGCTTTTACTCCATCAGAACGAGCAGAAGCAAGTACTCAGACTGATAATGGAGCAGATTTTCGCAGAATCATGGACATTCTCTTGGAGTTGAAAGGACAAATTTATGCCTTGGGATGCGAAGTTCAAAGCTTGAAGAATGAAAGTCAAGCTTCTTCCTGTTCATTGAATGATAAGATGCAAGCCCTCTCTATTCGAATCAGGCCAATGCTAAGAGTGAGGAGGTTGTTCAGCTGAAGGAAGACTTTAAGAGGCTGGAAGGCATCGTTCGCCTATGGAAGATATCCAGCTTGTCCGTGTTCCCAAGTTTTCTTCAACTTCATCTCATCCTTTTCAATGATGACAAAAAGGGGGAGAGATGCAAGATTTTGATTCAAAAACTTTACTTTCATTAATCTTTTTGGACAAATTTGAGGTTTATGGTTTGAACCTGTTTGACTGTGTTTTTGTGTCTGGATGCCCAGACTTGGATTTAACTTGACTACTTCTATTTATCAATATTGATATCTTATGAATAGCTTAATCATATATTGGACTAACTTATTTTCTGTGGTTGCAGAATCTAGTGTTATTCTATTAGCCATTTATTTCAATAAGATATGCATATGTGTTTGAGAAATGTTTTGCAGGTCAAAGTTATCCAAATCTGCAGGAAGGTTTTGTCACCATCAAAAAGGGGGAGATTGTTGGAGAAATCCTCATGAAGAGTTTTGAAGTTGACAAAACGTATCCTTCGGTCTAGTCTCGAAAGCCTCGCGGACTCGTCGCTTAAAGTCCGAAGACTTTGGGACAGCCAGACTCAAGACTCAAAGTCTATCCTCATTGATAGTCTTGAATCCGTTGAAGAAAGGTTATCCGTAACTAAGTGGTTTGTTCAGGATTTAACCTTATCATCCGGAGAAGATATCGTGGCTGGAGAAGACATATCAGAATCCTTTGATTGATCAAGATTGATTCAATGACTGAAGATTCGATGATTGTCTATATATTATTGGAAGGTTCTACTTATGGAAACCGAGATCCTGATTGTATGGGCGAACAGGATTGATGGGCTATCAACATGTTCCTTTAATAACTCGAACAATCTTCCTAATTGATTCTGTCCAATGGTTAGATTGGAGGAATTCCTTTGGTAAGTGCCAACGGATATGATGGCATAAAGGAGTATATAAGGAAGTCGTTCTTAGTTGTTCGAGGTGTGCGCGATAGAAGAATTCCAAAGTCCGAAGCTCCCATTTGTTTAGATAAATCTCTTGAGCGAATACTTGTAAACAAAAGAGAGTCTATATTTGTGAGAGACCTTGAGGAGGTGTGGTAGAACATCTACACTGTGGAATCAAGGCAAAGCTGTGCTGTAACTTCTCTTTTGATTATAGTGAAATCCAGCCGGTGGGGTCGGTGCGGAAGAGTGGACGTAGGCTTGGAATAAGCCGAACCACTATAAATCATGTGTTTAATTTTCTCTTCCTTACTCTCTTTACTTCAAACGTATATCAATCTGTTAAGAATTGCTTCCGTATTCAAGAAAAATTGTTTGTGCGCTTATTCACCCCCCCTCTAGGTGTTTATACTAGCAATATCACTTTGGTTTCAACACCTCAATTTTGGACACCGCTTGAGTAGGTACCGCACCGTTCGTGATGCTTAGCTTACATAAGGTGAGCTTGGTCTTGAGCTCTTGGATCTCCGCTTTCATGACTTCGACCTCTTCCCTACATGAGCTCACCTCCTCGATCACTTGGACATGCTCGTTCAAACCATCGATCAATGCTTCGAGAGCTTCATCCTTGTCGAACAATGGAGCTGTAGCTTAGTTGATGCCGGTCGTGAAGTCTTCACGGAGCGAGCCCTCAACCTCCATGATCCGGTCTCGCACATCGTCAAGACTTTTCATGAGTTCGAGCACGGCACTCCAGACCTTCCCGATCTTCTCATCGAACGTAGCCGCAGCATCCACCGAGGTATCTCTTTTCTTTGCTTTGCAAGTCTCCTTGAGTTCATAGCCTCTCCAACTATAGCCGCTTCTTGGCTTGACATTCTCTCGAACAGTTGGCGCTCTTCAATCTCTTGGAAACGGATCTCTCTTTAGCTCTGATACCACTTGTCACGGGCCAATCAATTGGAATCGTGACCGCGCGGCGACTCGGGTACTTTAGGATCAGATTGGATCGCCGAAGCACCTAAGCCAAGCCTTGCTCAATCGAACACTCGCTCGCTCACCTTACGCGGATCGTAGAGAGAGAAAGAATCTAGAGAGAAGAGCTCTGGAAAGATAGAAGCTTTGTATTGCAGAAGTAGTGGATGTTTACAAATGAAGGAAGACACCCATTTTTATAGTTGAGGGCCTTGGATTACATCCATTAATCTAGAATTCTATCGGTGGACGAGATCGCACCGCCTCAACTACCGACATAAGTGTTCAACTACTAGACATAAATGCCAACTACTAGCTACCGATATAAATGAAGCTAGAGTCTTCTAGAAACTTCGGGGAGAAGGCTCATTGAGAATCCGAGCGAGCACAGGAGGTCTACCACGAACGAGTCATAGTCGACTCTGGGGAACCTCTCGGGTCGACTTTCTTTCGGCCCGTGACACATGTAACCCTCTTCTCATCCCTCACCGCATCACGCGTCTCTCACGTCTTCCAAGTCACCCAGAATTGGTCGCCGACGTGCCACCCGCCTTCCCCTCTCGATCTCACCCCGCTTATAGATAGACCAAAACCAGAAAAGAGCAAGACAACAGCAAGAGAAACAATCAAAACACAAAGGAGAGAGAGAGGGAAATGGATTCGATAGATATGATCCAAAAGCCGCACGCGGTGTGCATTCCCTATCCAGCCCAGGGCCACATCAACCCCATGCTCAACCTCGCCAAGCTTCTCCACCATCGGGGCTTCCACGTCACCTTCGTCAACACCGAGTACAACCACGGCCCCTCCTCTCTCGATGGCCTCCCATCTTTCCAGTTCCACACCATCCCGACAGCTTCCCGCCCTCTCGACCCACGAGTAAGTTCTGCTTGCCCTACTTCAAGGACTTGCTCCAGGCCTAACGAGGAGAGCGCGACGTCGGGTTCCCTGCTGGTGAGCTGCATGGTGTCGAATGGCACGATGACCTTCACACTTGATGCTGTAGAGGCAATTGGCGTGCTGGAGGTCCTGTTCTGGACAGCAAGCACATGCAGCTTCATGGGCTACGGTGCAGTATCGCAGTCTTATTGACAAGGGTCTTACTCCACTCAAAGATATGCATTCCTAAATAACTGTCCGATTTGGTTAAATTAAGTAATCTCACTTAGCAGATTTACGGCAAATTATTTTTCTTCTCTTGTATGGATTTGGTTAGCGTTTATATCGTGTGGCTTTGTTTATTCCTGATTTACACAATTAACCAGTGGCGGACTGTGTCGTAGTTTTCTAAGTACTTAACAAAGTCAACTGTGAAAAGTAGAATTTTAGATGTAAGAACGTTATCATGAATGGTTAAACGGTTTAAATGATCCACTCTCAATTTGCAGATGCCAGCTACTTGACAAACGGGTATCTAGACAACCACCATTGACTGGATACCCGGGATGAGAAACATCCGCCTGAGAGACTTACCGAGCTTCATCTGAACCACCAACCCGGATGACCTGATGATACGCTTCTGCTTGAGAGAGGGTGAGCGAACGAAGAGAGCCTCAGCCATTATTCTCAACACGTTCGACCGATTAGAGCACGAGATCCTCGACGCTCTCAAGGCCATGTTCCCTCCCATCTACACCCTTGGCCCCCTTCATCTCCTTACAAAGCAACTATTTGATAATAACACCAGGCCGTTCAGGTCCAACCTGTGGAAGGAAGAGCCAGGTTGCATCGAGTGGCTCGACTCGAAACAACCAGGCTCAATCATGTACGTGAACTTCGGGAGCATCACAGTGATGTCGCCAGCGCAGCTGGTTGAGTTCGCATGGGGGCTCATGAACAACAACCAGGCGTTCCTGTGGGTCATCAGGCCAGACTTGGTCGTTGGTGATGCGGCTATGCTGCCTACGGATTTCTTGGCTGCAACTAGGGAGCGGAGCCTGCTAGCGAGCTAGTGCTCCCAGGAGGGGGTGCTAAGCCGCTCAGCGGTTGGCGGGTTCCTGACCCACAGCGGGTGGAACTCCACGATCGAGAGTATCGCAGCCGGGGTGCCGGTGGTGTGCTGGCCATTCGTTGGGGACCAGCAGACGAACTGCTGGTACAACTGCCAGGAGTTGGGGATCGGGATGGAGATCGACAAAGACGTGAAGAGGAACGAGGTGGAGAGGCAGGTGAAGGAGCTGATGGAGGGGAGAAAAGGAAGGAGATGAAGAGGAAGGTGATGGAGTGGAAGGAGATGGCCCGAGAGGCCACGCGTCCTTCCAGGTCGTCGTTCTTGAACCTGGACAAGGTGATCAACAAGGTGCTGTTGTCGCCAAGAAGAGATTAAGCTTGTATGGACATTGCTTTGCAATTTGGGGCGAGTATCCAAACGATTCTGTAGACAGTCCTGTTGTGTATTGCCCCGTCTAGATCGTATCTACGCCCTTAGTAACTCCGGTCTCGTCAGTTCCGGTTGTTTTCATTTAGTTCTGTGCAGTTGGCATGCGTGTGAAACATCCGGCTGCAATAAAGTGTTTTCCCATGTTTTAATTGCGTTTTCTCCGTACATACATTCGCGTCGATTTCTTCATGAAGCAGTGGCAATACGAGGAAGCAAAGGTGGCCCGTGAGCTTTGGATCCGAACTCTTACAACCTTTCTTGGTCACATAAATAACACAATATTTACAACGAGAAAATACTAGGTACCTTAGTAATAGACAGTTAGATTTACATAAATCCATTCGACCCTCAATTTATGTTATCCTCAGGCTTACATAGCGAAAAATTTCAAATTGTTTTTCTTTTCTCTCTCTTGGCCATGGTGGTCTAAACTCATAAGTGAGGACATCTGTCATTACCGCGAGAGTAAGTGTCATCAGAGGCCTTAAAATTCAAAATCGAGGAGGTGAAGCTTCCGAAACTCTCGATTGAATGATTCGCTACTTCCGTAGAGCTCGGAAAGACTTGGAGGCCATCATCGAGGGTGTTGTGGATGAGATTGAGAGAGCGGGTGGAATCATGACTGGCGTCGAAGGTGCTTCTTCAGTCTCTATGATGGGGAAGATAGAGAGGGAGGTTATTATGGAGAGAGAGAATGTGTGTTTGTGGTGAGTTGTGCCTGGAGAGGGAGCAAGAGACTTGATAGACAAAGGAAGAAAAAGTAACGGAGAGAAAGGACTAATAAAATTCGAAAATTTCTGCAATATGGGTCCGCAAATGACACGTGTTGAGCATTCAGTGGACTTGTGCATGTCTGACTTGTTTATCACTTGGAGTATCTAATATTTTCTACGTGGATGACAGCCATCTAATATGAAATTATTGATGCTAAAGTTGATAATTTTTATATTTCTTTTTCTTCCTTTTTTTTTTTTTGTTTTTTGTTTTTAAAAGATGCAAGGCTTGCGTTCCCTAATCAAGATTGGGTGAGGGCTACAACACCCAAATCAGGCAAAGAATCACCCTTGATCAGTGGAGGAAAATAAGAGAAAAAGAAAAAAAAGTGGAAAAATTCAAAAAAAAAAATTAAAAATTACAATAATTATTCACGTCAACGCTAGTGATACTACATAAGATGACTAACATCTATGTTAGTAATTTTCAATCAAAATTAGCCGAATGAACTTTATTGGTAAATTATCAAAAGGTTTAAGACTAAACTTTAAATATTCAAAACTAAATAAACACAAATGCAATAGGTTTAAGACTATATTAAAGTTTTTTTATTAATCTCTAGACTTGATCATGAGTTCGTGACGAGTGCACTAGTCCACCATCGCCAGCCCACCAGTCATGCATGGTCTAATGTGGTAATAGAGCTCCAAGTAATGGCTTGGAGCTGATTATCTTTAGCTACTTGGAGCGGACATACTCTCTTAGGGAACACTGGGGATATACAGAGAGAATTCCATAGTTATTAACGAATTTTTTAACCATCGTAATGATGGTGGTTAGAGGAGCAATGGTGGCTCGAGTCGCAAGGACGAGGAAGGGTTTGTGAATCATGGCGGTCCGCCCTGATGCCATTGGCGCTTTACGATCGGCTAATTTCAGTTTGGCTCACTAACCTTCGGGTGCACATATCTCCTTTGTCCAAGTATCAGAATGGCACGATTCTCCTAGCAATAGCAAACCCTACATTTTCTTTCTTCTCCTCATTTCATCCTTATAAACCAATTGCAACTTCTTTGTCTCTTTGAATTTGATCAAAGCGATTCTTGATCATTCAAAAAGCTCATTGTCTCTATTATGAAATCATTGGGAAGCGAAAACTAATAGTGATAGTTTTTTAAGTGAGTACGTGAGATTGAAGAGTCTTATGAAGGAAAGGAAAAGAGCTAAACTTGTGGGTCGACCCTTTGGATTGGAGGTCCCCCTTCCTAGTTATAGGCGTGAGATACCGACCTAGACATGGTCAGAGATTTTTTTTTAAAGCTCTTAGCCTCAGCTAGACCGATCGGGTGGACTTTTCTGCACGAATTTAGTGGACTCCGGTCAATTCTTTTGCCGCCAAGTACCAGATATTGTTGTAAGATTTTTCTTGAACTTCTCTAGCTAGATTCTACAAATTGGATCAGTAATTTAACACAAATATTTGCATCTAGCCAAAAACTTCGAAGCTTCTAATAACAAAAAAAATCAGACAATTTGGATTTAGAGACTCGATATCTAACGATCCGATCGTTGGGTATCGATATTGACAAATTCCATTTAGTTATGGTGTCCGATCGAATCATTATAAGTATGAAGTAACCCATTTTATGATAATGCCGTGTATTGCTGATGTGATAACGACAGGGCAAATGAATGACATCACCATCACCCACACGGGCCACAATCGTCAAAGAGAATTCTGCATATGATCATATTCAATGCTGGAAAATCCAAGACACGCTGATTATAGGCTTAAAGGGAATGGTATAGAAACGATCTTTAATGCAAACATTAGGGTCAACCTAAACTTTCCCCAATTTTTGTACCAAAGAAAAGGTTGGTAGAATAGATTTAGATTACAGTACGATTCATACAGGAGATAACTCTGTTAATTTGATTCGTGTGAAGTCAATTTCGCTAAAGAGCACAATATATATTTTCAACATGACAATGCAATAAATCCATAATTCGGAGGACTAACCTAAGATGTCACACCATGTAAAAGACGTATCGGGGATATGATCGGATTTTAACTTGCAAAGAGGAGTGAGTTTACGTGTTTAAGCATCTGAGACTCAAATGAACATGAACGGTGCTATAGATCCACCTGACACCTCGACCCTGATGTCGAGCGAATCAGGAGGAAAAGGCTAGTGGCCCAGGCTGAACGACTTGATGTGGTCCTTGAGTGACCTCTTGTGCTTGAAGCCAGAGCCGTAGACATAGAGCCAGCGCTTGCCGCAATTCTTCTCGTGGGCCCCTATTCACCCTCGACGGCAAGGAACTTGCCGCAGTTGTGGCATGCGAAGGGCGTCGACCCGTGCTTCTGCTTGTAGTGAGTCTGTAGGGTCCGGAAGTCCTTGAGTGGCTTGGCCCTCGGATGGTCTATGTGGTTCCGGCACACCTCAGCGCGGCGGTAGCACGGTATCCCCAGCATGGCCCGCGGCTGCATGCCCTTGAGAGAATCTGGCCCTCGGCAGTACTGTGAACCGTAGCCCCACATGTGCATCTACAACTCGCATTCATGCGGAGAAGTAACACATGACTTTTGTATGATTGTTATGTTTGTGGGAATTTTATTGTCAATGTCATTCTAACTAGATATAAATATATAGTTATATCATGATCAACTCGGAGTAAACTAGCTTTTATGCAGAAGCTAGAAGGAAACGCAACAACTCAATAAACGGGCTCGAGTTCTAGCCTCATGTCAACTAAAAAGGTGCGGTGCATCAAATCTGTCCACCAGTTCACCAACATTTGATCTCAAACACACATTGCGATTAGTTTTCATCATAGATGCGTGTTACTACATGATGTTTAGCTAACCAATGGTCCAAAAATATGCCCACCAATCGCACCCCAGCTTCTTCTCACCAGAAGATTGTTGTAGCGGTTGAACATTTTCAAGTAAACATGGCATGACAAATGGGTGAATCTGTTGAATCTTGCAAAACTGTGATACAAATATAACTCACGAACCATTACAATATTTTCTCACACTACATACAATACTTAGACAACTCTACACAATTTCTCTCACTCACATGCATACATAGCACACAACCCACTCTCAAGACCCCTGCACACACACCCACTCACTCTTTATTTCTCTACACCTACACTACACACGCCCGCACTCCACACCACTTTTCACACGCACGTACACGAGGTAAGAGCCCCTATTTATATGAGGCAAAGTCGGGCGCATTCACCGACTTCCCTCACCAAATATATCTTTATTCCTATTATTTTATTGCAACTTGTTGACCCATTTGTCAACAATTGCGGCTACTGTTTGGACAGGAAACTTGGCTGTAGATTACGGCTGAGGAATTGTCTGGAGAGAGAGAGAAATCTGGACGAGTAAAGAGAGATCTGGATAACTCCAGAGAGAGAGAGAGAGAGAGCGGTGCTTTTTCTAACAGAATCCAATGAGGATTTGTTCCGAAGCAGGGATCCAATATCTTTCCTCGCTCGCACTTCGGCTCCTAATATCCGAGGGAGAACCCACCGTTCCGCTTGAATAATTAGGGAGGCCGAGTTGGAGCCCCACGGTAACGTCATCCCCAGCTTCTCTACACGCACTAGCGTTAGGGTTAGCGTCTTTAGGGTTCTCATGCAGAGCCATGGCCATGAAGCTCAGCAAAGGCAGTGGCTCGGAGGGAATTCCCCTGCCATTGTTCAGAGGAACGTCGACATTTTCAGACTTCTCAACCTCATGGCAAGTACTTGAGGAGGCCATTATAGGAGAGTTGCAAGAACTATAATCCATTTATGACCCATTTACGCTAAATAAAGAAAAACTAACTATGGTCCTGAAAAATATTTTTTTCATTGAATTTTCCGTGAAACAGATGCACCCTTAAAAGCCATTTCAAATAGAGACTGAATTTATTGAAAAATTAACCCACGACATACATTTGATCACGAAATTTGCATTGTTTTCTTTAAGTTCTCAATTTTGTAATTTGTGTCATATATCGTTAAACATGTAGAAATTTTCCCATTAAGTTTCAATTAAGTTCCTTGGGCTCTCATTCCGACAAATTAAAAATGACAAATACGTCGATGTCGGCCTAGTACGAAACCCAAAGGTCTGTTCCACCATGAGCAATCAATTGAGCAAAAGTATGGATGATGTGCGGTTTCCGCTGACCAAACTTCGTGTGCAATAATCCTGACTAAAATTGAGCAGAATATTTGATAACTTCTCGGGCTTGCGGTCAACGTCGATAGACATGTCGAGATAGGGTGCGTGAAACCAATAAAAGTGGGAAATTATACGAAACCCAATTTGGATTTGGATCGGGTATGGGCCGTCATAATGAGCCGAGCAGAACTAGCCGTTGTTTGGAATGTGTTTCGGGAACGGTCTCTTTTGGTTATCTATCTTTGTTCCCAATTGGACTAGACCCAGGGGTTAAAAAAGATCCCATCCGAACCGAAAATTTCGGCTTTTCCAAGTCGGGTCTTTGTGCAGGTAATAGATAAGAAAAATTGGGGTGCCTTGACAGTTGGATAACCCGGAAAAACCGAAAAATGACAGAAACTAAACAAACTCGCAAATAAGAGCCCAGTTCGTTCGGGGGAGGGAGAATACGAATGGATGATGCACAGTGGGAAGCCATTCCGGAGAGCGAGAGCTGCTAAGAGAGGAGGTGTTGAGCTAGACAATATTTAAAAAGTCCCCAAAAACATATACAGTTTAGTTAAATACTTTTGTCGTAACTTATTGCAAAGTAGCTTAGAAAGTTAAAACGATTAAAAGAGAGAGAGAGAGAGAGAGAGAGAGGAAAAACAAAGGGAGCTATTGCTTATTGTCTTCTAAGGCTATGGCGAGGGCTCCGAGGGTTGCCGCCAACCCAGGCAAGGGCTCCGAGTTTTCTTGACTTAGGTGAAGTGACATCGAAGTAGCCTCAAGCAGCGACGCTTGACATAGATACGAAGATGCTCGATGCCTTGCATATATCTGCAATGCTCGGCCATCAACCTCGGTAGCTCTTGGTAACCCTTGACTCACCATATCTTGCTTGAGCCGCGATCCTCTAGGTCTCGCCTAATAGTCGAGAGGGCAACGTTAGAGAAGATGAACTAGGCAAGGACCCAAGTGCGGCTGCCCTTATTGGAGAGCTGGGCAAAGACCTTCAATGAGTGACTTCCAGTGAAGAATTAAGGATAACTGCTTAGGACTTCAACGGTTGGAGAAAATGAATAGTCGAGCACAAGATTAGAATATGAAAATATTAGTGAGGGCAAATTCAAAAATAAAATAAAATAAGGTTCATTAATCATGGAAGTTGCCATCCAAAAATGCTGAAAGCAATGTTGATATTTCCCCAAAGTGGGCCAAAAAAAATTTATATGACAACCTGACATTTTTCCAATGGACTTTGAAAATTCAAAGTCGAAAGCTAAACAAGCATCATTTCAAATTTAGTCCTTATCACAGTCCACGGAAATTGATTTTTTTTTTTTTCCAAAAAGCCCAATAGCACTATAATCGAGAGGATCTCCTTCATCATACGGCTTTCACAAGGATCAGACAACCCAACAAGATATGCGTCCTTCATCTTATATTACAAACCAAACGACTTGGCCTGCATTTTAGGACATCTTTAGTTCTAGTTTTTTTTTTGGGGGGGCGCATTTTTTATTTTCCATTACACAATTAGTGCACATGTCTTTTAAGGATATAAAATGTTAATTTGTGAAAGTTTTGTATCTGATGTCCTTTTGCTATCAATTTAAAAAATACAAATATTAGAAAATGCAAAAAATACTCCTTGATTTGTTAATTTAATCTAATGCACCGAGAACAAAATTATGAATGTTTTGAAAAGGATAAATACCAATATAATGAGTTGATGATGGATTAAAAAATAAGCAATATGATGTGGCTTGTAATAGTCTGATATAGCTCATTAATACTGGTGATCACATGACTTACAAGTTTTGTATGATAATTAGAAAATCAATTAGAAGATTAGAGGATTTTCACAAAATGAAAAAAATGGAAAATCTCAAATAAAGACCCAAAGTGAGCATATTTTCTCAAATAAGAATCCGAAGTGACCGTTGTCCCAAATAAAGACTCGAAATGGTTAACAAGTCTCAAATAAGGACTTGAACTTGCCGGGCAAGCCAAAATGTTCACCGGTCGGCAAGCATGTAACATTTTTTATGGTTGGAATATGGGCAATTTTGTCCAAAAAAATATATAGATAGAAATTAACAAACCTTAAAAACAAAACCCTCAAACCCTTCACCTTCTTTTGACCTAAAAAAACCCTTCACGTTCTCATATTTTTCTTCTTCTACTCTTCATCTTCTCCGTTCTTTGTCCTCTCTTGTTTGGAGAACCGAAATTTCATGTTAATGGAACACAAATTGAGAGAGAGAGAGAAGGAGGGAGGAAGGGAGTACCTTTGGAACTCAGGGAACCAAGGATCTTGCTCCATTAACAGAGAATTTGGGTTCTCCAAACGAGAGGGGACAGAGAACGTAAAAGATGAAGAGCAAAAGAAGAAGAACGTGAAGAGTTTGGGGTTTTGTTCTGAGGTTTGTTAATTTTTATCTATATTTTTTAAAGAAAAAATTGCCCATATTCCAGCCACCAGAAATGTTGCACGCTCACCGGCCGGTAAACATTTTGGCCGGCCGGCGGGTTCAGGTCCTTATTTAAGACTTGTTAGTCATTTCAGGTTCTTATTTGGAATAATGGTCACTTCGGATTCTTATTTGAGAAAGTATGCTCACTTTAAGTCTTTATTTGAGATTTTCCTGAAAAAAATATATTTAGAAGGATACCGATGGAACTCCCAAGTCCCTGCTTCCGGTTTGAAGTCGTTGCCATCCTTGTACCTTCATCCATCATCATCTTTCCATACTGTCAATCATTTCATCAACTAACACATCTTCCAAATGTGTCGTCCAGATTCCTCCGTGTGGAAACTCGATTTTGGTCATGCCAGGAACATCGCTTGACGTACTTCTCACGACGAGATGTCATTTTAAGCCCATCATGACCGTGCATTTCAAGAATTTCTGTTTGATGCTTAAATTTGTTGTCCTCAAACGACCACTTTCGATCAATAGATACACAACATTTGCAAATCCATTCATCAGGTAAACAAATGTGCCATTGGGATTCCTTGGTGTCGAAAGTGAAAAATTTGATCGTGCCATCATGATCATACTTTCTCATGATAAAATGCCTTTAAGCCAACTGAAATCGTGTGTCACAAGAATTCATGCTTGATGCCTAAAATTGTCCTTAAATGAGTTAATTTGAATTTCAATCAATATATTCGGATCCATCCCAAGAAACAAAAGTAGGTAAACAAATAAAACAAAACCGTAATGGAAATCCCAATCGGGATAACTGCAATGATCCAAGAGATTCCTTCCCACAAACATTCTAATTCAGCCTATCGGTCAACATGGCTAAAATATATATCACTTATAAGGGCATAGCGAAAAGTCCGAACCGCATACCTTATCTTAGGGTAATCACAAGAGAGAAATAGCTCGAGCCCTAGTACAAGTCAACTTAGGTAACTAATTGAACCCATTTTCTCCATATATCAAACTTGCGTTGCATGCATGTCCCAACAACAATGGATCCTTATACATTCTTGGGTACAAAACTCGAACTTGTCTATTCAAAGACGAGTCAAACCCGCAATGTGAGAGAATTTTCATCTTCATTTTAGAGATTGATGGAAGACTTTCCATGACTTTAGATGAAGAATGAAAATTCTTCCTACAACATGGTATTGGTAGACTTGGGGAAAAGTACCAATAAAGTCATAAACATTTTATATTGGTACCAATTTAGTTTTAAACTTTTCAATTTGACCAATTTAGTCCTAAAATTTTCATATTGGTCCAAATTCAATCCATCTAACTAATTTAAACCAGAAATTATTGACATGGCCACCGGCAGTCTTATGCGGCACCACATGGACAAATTTTATAATTTTTGATCTTTTTCAGATTTTTTAAATTATTATTATTATTTTTTCTCTTTTCTTGTTTTTCTTTTTCTTTTTCCTTTCTCCTTACCCCATGGCCAATAAGATTGCCAGTCAACCATTGCCGGCCACAAGTTGGTTGGAGCGAGGGCCAACGCGCCTTCACTAGCCGCAAGCGAGGGTGTCGACCCCACCCAAATTCGGGCGAGGGCCAAAACCCTTGCCCATTGGCCAACGAGGGCCTCGCACCCTCGTTAGCCACAAGCGAGGCGCAAAGGCCCTCGCCGTATCTAGGTGAAGGCACGATGCCCTCACCCACCACAAGTGAGGGCATCGAGCCCTTGTCCAAATCTAGGCGAGGACCATGACGGCCTCGCCTAAGGCGTTGCAACTCTCACCCGCCACAAGCATGGGCCTTCGCGCCCTCGCCTATGGCTAACGAGGGTGCAGAGGCCCTTGCCCTTGGCCAATGAGGGCCGTTGTGCCCTCATTGACCAATGGGTGAAGGTTTTAGGCCTCACCTGGATTTGGGTGGGGGCTACTCCCTCACTTGTGGTCAACGAGGGCGTGGTGGCCCTCGCTAATGGTAGTGAGGGCATGGGGGCCCTTGCCCCAATAAGCCTGTGGCCGACGATGGTCAGGCGGCAACCTCGCCTGCAAAGGGGTAAGGAGAAAGGAAAAATAAAAGAAAAAAAAAAGAGGAAAAAAAGAAAATAGTAATAATTTAAAAAATCTGAAAAATATCAAAAATTATAAAATTTGTCCATGTGACACCACATAAGACCACCAATGGCCACATCAGCAATTTCCAACTTAAATTAATTAGATTGACTAAATTGATTTAATTGAAAAGTTTAGCACTAAATTAGTGCCAACACAAAATGTTTAAAACCTTTTGATACTTTTTCCAATTGTACTATACTTTTTTCGGTTGAACTAGCATTGTATTATATTGTGGTGACAAAAAGGAGGAAAAGAAAACGAAGAATTTATTTTGATTCTTCGAAATAAATTGTGCAACCAGACAAATAGATGAGAGCGAGAGAAATTGTCCCCATGTCTAACCAAGTTGGTAGGCAAGGGTAAGTTTTACGAGTGGAATTTTTTTTTTTCTTTTTTTGGTCAAGATATGGAAAATCTGCAAGAGTTGGATAGTTGTTGTTCCCTTGAGAAAATCTGCAAGAGCGAGAGAACTTTTGTTCTATAACTTGGATTGGAAAATCTGCAAGAGTTGCTGAATAGTTGTTGTTCCCTTGCTTGTTTTTTATTCGATGGATGTTGGAGACATTTCACACAAGTTGAATCCGGCTTCATGGTCGAGCCTCGATGCGGGACACTTAGGAAGAGACCTTTTTGATGTTGGTTTCCCGATGGAAGGAACTGCCTCCTACTGAAGTTATTTCTTCAGGATATTTCCCTCTGTCGGAGATTATTCAAATGTCTACCTCGATTCTCTGCACCTCTTGAGAATACGCATATTATCTCCATTAGATCATGCATATCCTTGATGGATTGGTCACGCATCAACTCTGACTAGCTTTTTGATTGGTTGGTTCCAAATATGGTTCCGCGCGTCGTGTTCGGTCAAGGCCCCCATTGTCCCAACCAGCACTGGAACGGATGGTGAATGGTCCGGCGATGAGACAGGAACTATTTCAGTGGTGGCGAGGAGACCGATTAGGAATGACGATGTCTCGGGTCAAGTTTCCTTTCATGATTCGGTGGCCATTGCTCGGCCCACCAATCTATACGTAACTTCTGAATTATGGACAGCGCTGAGAGGTGCATTTATGATTTTAATTGCCTCATCTACCAGTTGCTACATTGAAGGGCGACTCCATCAAAAATCTCAAGTACGGACCCAAGTTGCAAAATCAAATGAACGTACATTGAAAATGCTCCATTCATTTCACGAAAATTATATAATTTGAAATATATTTTATCAAAGATGAATATTTGTATTGTTTGAAATAATTAATCAATAAAAAAAAATTTCATGGACTACGAAAATATATTATGTCCCTAAGTGACCAAATGATATTTTGCAGAATTTTTTTTTTCCAAATCATTCAATTTATGCGGAACAAGCACACCGTAAAATGTTAAAGAGTGTCCTTAGGTTATTTATTAAATCTCATTAAATGTGTTTTGACAATTTCTACGTTTAAGTATCACTGTTAAAATTGGTAATTACATTTATGTTCACAGTGTGTTAAGAAATGTGTATTTTTGTTTTTAAATCATTTACACTGCTGGGATTTTTTTTATGAGTGTCCTATAGACACTCAACCTATGCCATGAAAAATTAATTTTATATTGAATAAAATATAATTAAAGTCGTCCCTATCACTAAAATACCTAGCCAAACAATTTTCTGGAGTACATTACTTTAAATGAGAGGATGGGCAGGAGGCGAAGCAATGCATGGGCTCACTGGAATGTTTAGACATTTTCTCCAATCATGGGTCATGTGGTACGTAACCCGACAAAAAAAAATATACATTACAAGAAGAAAAGTTCTTCAAATTTCAACCTCTTCAGTCATTTGTTAGCCAAAACTAGGTGTTGAATTTGCATAAACATTTAACTAACTAGACCGGTAAATTCAAATGTACTGCAAATTGTTCTGGGTATTCTCAGCTCAAAAGTCAAAAATCATCCGCTAAACTCCGACTAATTGCATATAAATTCTTTCAAGTTACATCACGCATATAGACCGGATGCTTATATCTAATCGACTCATGAGGCGTGCAATGTGAAGTGAGCCTCCAGATTGCTTAGCCGTTTGAACCCATTTGAAGTTTGGTGAGGATAATTTGAGTTCATTAAAAATAAACGATAAAAAAAATTAACTTTAACTTGCTCAGCAAAAAAGTTGCTACTTCACACGATAAGAAGAAAAAAGAAAATGGCTACGTAACGTAATTCGTTCCATTTAAGAAAAAGATGATAAAAGTGGCTATTTAATTCATTGGCGGCACAAGCATGGAATTCGATCTTGAGATCTACTAATGGGGATGCATATGAATAAATGAATATATGGATGGAAGAATATGAGCTCAAATAAGAGATACATGGGTCGTAGTCAATATCTCCCCATGGCCTTTCACCTCTCAAAACATTTTTCTTGGACCACACTATTTCGCTAATGTTATTGAATAATTCTCTCGTTACCTAAAATTCAATCTTTAATTTCAACTGTCTACTGCAAATCCTTAATTCCGGACGAGCTCTTGAAATATGACTATCGATGCTCGAGGAAATCTCAATCGTCAAATCCAAAAGAGAATCAAGATCCAATGACCACTGCAAATAAAGGAGGGAACACGAGAATAGAAAAGTGCAACATGCATTCTGCAGTCATCTTCGCTCAAATTTGGCTTCGCAGCGCAATTCGCACTACTTTTCTCTGTGGCCAAAACTTTGGAACATGAGAGGAAAACGGATAACAACAGTCTAAAAAATAATCATTGTCTATTTTGACAGCCACGGTAAATTTCGAAAAGTACATTGCATGATTCGTAAATTATGCGAACTGTTATTATCTTGATTCTCAATTATGCGCGTCTCGGTGTAGGTTTACTTAATTAGCGGTTGAAATGGAATTTAAATTTATCAATCACATAATATTTTTCCCCTATAAGTTTGGAATTCTTATAATTGCATGACGCATGTCTAAAAGCTTTGCTCACATTAGACGTGCATGCATATGCTTTTTATAACAATGACTTAGAGCTCAGTATGGAGAACATGAGAATGGGGATGATTGTAGCGATGGGGCGAGCGATCGAACAAAATATAGACAAAAAAAAAAAAAAAAATCTAACACTAGATTTACGTGGTTCAATTGTAAAGCACCTACGTCCACGGGGAAAGCAGAAGAATTTCACTATGATCAAGCGATACAAGAAGATTACACACTCAAGTCACTCAAACACTCTCTTGGTGTTTTCCAAGCCCCAATTACACCAAATACACCAATCTTTCTTGGATGTAAATTACAAATAAATTTTGTTGCACGAAAAATACGAAGACTCAAAGCCAAGCACCTAGCACCTATGAATGTCTCTCACGAACAGAACACTCATAGCACTCAGAGTAAAAACGACGCTTCAATGTGTGGCTTTCCTCCCTCTTAGAGGCGTGCAGCTTCTCTGACGTGCGGCTCCTCTCTACGTAGGGTTCTTTTACGTAGGTCTTCGTGCACGCCGAAAAAGGAAATACGTGTGTGCCCAAGAAAAGTCAAATTCTTGACTTGGGCCCACCTATTTTATCTACGTGCAGGGACTTCTTCATTGGGCATGGAGTGTGCGTGCCCAAGGTCAAACTTTTGACCTTGGGCCCACCACTTACAATTCTTCATGCAGAGGAACTTCACTCGGCTTTCCTTTTTCTGTTTCGTAGGGTTTCAACCGTCTGTGAAAAATAAAAGAAGACCTGCAATTCTTTATGTAAATATTCATGAAGTCCCATGATATCCAAACGAATCGTGTTTGCAAACGTTCAAACTCGAGTCATAATTTAACACCTCCACATTGGCTCGATGTTTGAGCCAAATTACAATCGCTTCGCAAAAAATTCAAACTATGCTGCTACTTTCCCATAGCCCCCGATGAGCTCAACCACCACAGATATTATCCAAGTCCAAGTCTCACTTGAACTTCGCCATAACCGAGGACCTCATCAGAATACCAACTCCACACACCTTTAACTGCTCCACAAAGATTTTCTAATACAACCTCCTCAACCGCAGATAAAGTAAAATCATTGTTATATCTATATCCGTAAGAAATGGAATACGTACCTTATCAATATCAGCGGTTATAGCAACCATTGACTCTATAGGCTCCACTCGCTATAAGCACCATCTCGTGTCAATTACTTTGCTAGTACTGTCGCTACCTCGGAGTTTCTAGTCGCAACTCCACCTCAAGTTGAACACGCTCAGATCCGTTTGAACACCGTTATAATCACTCCTAGTCGAAGTACTGAAACTCATCAAATATAACTTTCGTTGTCAACAGTGAATTTATATCCAGGCACCACAATTGATTGCCCCACTCGCCTTGTGCATAGCTATGAAATATGCACCTTGCCCTCCAATCAAGCTTACCATCACTCACTTGAAAATAACACGAGCAACCAAACATTCTAATAATAGAATAACCAGCAACGTTACTCGACCACACTTCTTTAGGAGCCCGCCTCTCAATAACAGGTTGATGGGGATCTATTCACCAGTAGCTTACCGTGCACTTAGCACATCGCTAAGATTCTCCTAGCAATACCAACACTAGAGATAACTTTTCGGGTTGTCTCTAGTAATGTTCTACTCATCAATTCTGCAAATTGTTGTGATTTACTAGCACTAGTGCGGTGTTTCACTATGCCCTTTTCATGTAGAATTTATTTGCCAGCTTTGAGCAAAACTCCATGCTATTGTCAGTCCGCACATGCTTGATCGACTTATCAATCTCCGTCTCGATCAAAGCTCTTGACTCGCGAGATCCCGACACAGCATCAAACTTATGCATTGGCACAAACCTCCAGTCTTCTTCAAGCAGTCAAAAGACTCTCGAACGCATGCATCCTTCGTCTTGGGGCGAAACCCGTCATTGTCTCACCTTGAAGTTTATACAGGCCATCATGCTTGATTCCTTTCATTATCACCAAGGCACCTCGAACAACCTTAAGAACTCCACCTTTTGAAGAATACGTACAACCGGTTGAATCTATGGCACCCAAGGAAATTAAGTTCTTTTTCAATGGGAACATGCCTCACTCCAGTCAATGTCCTCACAATACCATCATGCATTCTCGATTTTAACATCACCAACACCCACAACATCGCACTCAGCGTTGTTCCCTAACTGGACTTTACCACTATCCGTGCACTGATAAGTGATAAACCAGTTTCTATTTGGTGTGACATGAAAAGAACAATCGGAATCCATAACCCATCCATCAAGCGATGAATCATTAGTGACAGACAAGACATAATCGGCATTATCACCGCTACAACCGCAACATTATCTGCAGAATCAACCATAATTCCCTTACCCTTCTCATTCTTCTACTTAAGGCAATCCCTTCTAAGATACCCCCCTCTTGCCACAACTCCAACAGACAACACCCTAGATTGACAGCGTATGTTCATATTAGTACTACTTTTACTCACACTTGTTACGCATCTTCCTCTATTTTCACCTACTAAAAACGCCAGTCTGGTTCGCGAGATTCTCTTCTACGAATGTCCTCACTCAGAATTAAATCTCGAACCCCATCAAACGTCAAACTTGTTGACCCGTAAGAATTACTAATAGTAGTAACAATAGTATTTCAACTATCGTGCAATGAGGATAACAGAATCAAAGCACGTACCTCATCTTCAAAGTCAATCTCAACTGAACTCAATTGACTAACAATCACATTGAATTCATTAATATGATATGCAACTGACGCACCTTCACTCATCTTCAAATTAAAAAGACGTCGCATCAAACAGACCTTGTTGATCATAGAGGGCTTCTTGTTAAAATATGTCTCGAGTTTAAGCCCGGAGCGAAAAGCTAAATTTTGAAATAAATTGAAATAAAGAAAGATTGGTGTATTTGGAAGTTTGGCCTGAAATAGGAAAGTCCAAACATGGACTTGGACTTGGATGTGCGAACCAAGACAAAAGAAAAAAAAAAAGGGAGGAGTTCTTTACCTGCAACGTATGTCACTGAAGAAGGAATCAATTGGTGGGGCCCAAGGTCAAACCTTTGACCTTGGGGGACACACACACACGTATAAAAGGAATTTTTTTTTGCAGGTCTTCTCTTCTTCCAAAACACGCCACCAAACCCTACGTAGAAGTCGCAGAAGGGAGCCGCGAAAGAGGTCTTCTTTTCGGGGTGTTGCTGCTGCACCGTACAAGAGAAAAGGAGGAGCCGCATGTCTTCAAGCTGAAGCGCGATCAAGAAAATGAGTTCTTTTTCAGCGTTTGTTTTGAGCTTGTGTGATAATTTTTGTGCTGTGAGTTGGGTTTGGGGTTAAATTGGGGTTTGGGAAACACCGAGAGAGTGTTTGAGTGACTTGAGTGTGCAATCTCCTTGTATCGCTTGATCTATAGTGAAATTCGCTTCTGTTCTCCCCCCGTGGACGTAGGTCTTTACGACTCAACCACGTAAATCTGGTGTCCGATTTATTTTTTTTTTATGTCTATATTATATTGTTCAATCGCTCGTCCTATCGCAATAAGTAGTATCTGAATCAGGATTTGCTAAGTCGAAGCAAATCGATGGCGATGAAGAAGTAAAAGTGAGAATCGACAGATTTGATGGGAATGATTTTAGTTTACGGAAGATGCAAATTGAAGATTATCTTTACCGATGAAACCGGACCTGCCTTTATCTGGGGAGAAACTAGAGACGATGAAGCAAGCTTATTGGGATTTGCCTGATAGACGAGCTATGGGTGTTATTCAGCTGACGTTGGCCCGTAATGTCGCATTTAACATCCTGAAGGAGAAGACCACTGCTGATTTGATGCAAGCCATGTCGGATATGTACGAGAAGCCCTCTCGCGATCAACAAGGTATGTTTGATGCGACGTCTATTTAATTTGAAGATGAGAGAATGTGCCGATTGCAGATCATATCAATGAATTTAATGTGATTGTTAGTCAATTGAGTTCAGTTGAGATTGACTTTGAAGATGAGGTACGTGCTTTGATTATGTTATCCTCATTGCCTGATAGTTGGAATACTATTGTTACTGCCGTTAGTAATTCCTCTGGGTCAACAAATTTGACGTTTGATGGGGTTTGAGATTTGATTCTGAGCGAGGACATTCGTAGAAGAGAATCTGGCGAATATGTATATGCTGCTTTAGTAAGTGAAAATAGAGGAAAATCTGTAACACGTGTGGGTAACAGTAGTACTAATATGAATAGAAGTAGTCAATCTAGGACTGCTAATGTTGTCTATTAGAGCTATGGCAAGAGGGGACATCTTAGAAGGGATTGCCTTAAGTTGAAGAATGATAAGGGTAAGGGAATTATGGTTGATTCTGCAGATAATGTTGCAGCTGTAGCAAATAATGTCAATTATGTCTTGTCTGTTACTAATGATTCATCGCGTGATGGATGGGTTATGGATTCTGGTTGTTCTTTTCATTTCACACCAAATAGAAACTAGTTTATCACTTATCAGTGCACGGGTAGTGATAAAGTCCATTAGGGTACAACGCCGAGTGCGATGTTGTGGGTGTTGGTGATGTTAAAACCAGAATGCATGATGGTATTGTGAGGATATTGACTAGAGTGAGGCATGTTCCAAAATTGAAAAAGAACTTAATTTCCTTGGGTGCCCTAGATTCAGCTGGTTGTAGGTATTCTTCAAAAGGTTGAGTTCTAAAGGTTGTTCGAGGTGCCTTGGTGATAATGAAAGGAATGAAGCACGGAGACCTGTATAAACTTCAAGGTGAGACAATGACAAATTTCGCGTTAGAGACGTCGGATACATCTGTTCGAGAGTCTTTTGACTACTCGAAGAAGACCTGTGTTTGTGCCAAGGCACAAGTTTGATGCTAGTGTCGAGGATCTCGCAATCAAGAGCTTTAATCGAGACGGAAACTGGTAAGTCAATCAAGCATGTGCATCGACAATAGCATGGAGTTTTGCTTAGAGTTGGCAAATAAATTCTGCATGAAAGAGGGCATAGTGAAACACCGCACTAGTGCCAATAAATCACAACAATTTGCAGAATTGATGAGTAGAACATTACTAGAGACGGCTCGAAAAAATTATCTCTAGTGCTGGTATTGCTAGGAGAATTCTAGCCGATGTGCTAAGTACGGTAAGCTACTGGTGAATAGATCCCCATCAACCGCTATTGAGAGGCGGACTCCTAAAGAAGTGTGATCAGGTAACGTTGCTAGTTATTCTATTATTAGAATGTTTTGTTGCTTGTGTTATTTTCGAGTGAGTGATGGTAAGCTCGATTGGAGGGCAATGTGCATATTCCATTGCTATGCACAAGGTGAGTGGGGCACCGCCTTGTAGTACCCGGATATAAATTCACATGTTAACAGCAAAGAAGTTACCATTGACAAGTCTCCGATAGTTCTAGCTATGAGTGTTTGTTGCAGTGTTAATACAGATCTGAATGGTATTCAGCTTGAGGTGGAGTTGCGACTAGAAACTCCTGAGGTAGCGAGTATGAGTACTAGCAAAATAATTGACACGGATGGTGCTCATAGTGAGGTGGAGCCTATAGAGCCAATGGTTGCTGTAAGTGCTGATATTGACAAGGTATGTATTCTATCTCAAAACAGATATGGATGCAATAATGGTTTTACTTTATCTGCGGTTAAGGAGATCAAAAAAAAATCCTTACGGAGCAGATTAAAGGTGCATGTGGAGTTGGTATTCGATGAGGTCCTCGTTATGGCGAGAAGTTGGCGAGGCTTGGACTTGGATAATATCTGTAGCAGTTGAGCCCATCGAGGGTTATGGGATAGTAGTAGTAGAATTTGAATTTTTACAAAGCGATTGCAATTTGGCTAAAACGTCGAACCAAGGTGGAGATTGTTAAAATATGTCTCAAGTTTAAGCTCGGAGCAAAAAGCTAAATTTTGAAATAAATTGAAATAAAGAAAGATTGGTGTATTTGGAAGTTTGGCCTGAAATAGGAAAGTCCAAACATGGACTTGGACTTGGACATGCGAACCAAGACAAAAGAAAAAAAAAAGGAGGAGTTCTTGACTTGCAACGTCTGTCACCGAAGAAGGAATCAATTGGTGGGGCCCAAGGTCAAACCTTTGACCTTGGGGGACACACACACGTATAAAAGGAATTTTTTTGCAAGTCTTCCCTTCTTCCGAAACATGCCGCCGAACCCTACGTAGAAGTCGCAGAAGGGAGCCGAGAAAGAGGTCTTCTTTTCAAGGTGTTGATACTGCACCCGTACGAGAGAAAAGGAGGAGCCACATGTCTTCAAGCTGAAGCGCGATCAAGAAAATGAGTTCTTTTTCAGCGTTTGTTTTGAGCTTGTGTGATAATTTTTGTGCCGTGAGTTAGGTTTGGGTTTAAATTGGGGTTTGGGAAACAGAGTGTTTGAGTGACTTGAGTGTGTAATCTCCTTGTATCGCTTGATCTATAGTAAAATTTGATGCTGCTCTCCCCGTGAACGTAGGTTTTTACGACTGAACCATGTAAACTGTGTCCGATTTTTTTTTTCTCGTCTATATTATTGTTCGATCGTCGCCCTATCGCAACACTTCTTGTACATATCCGAGAAGGCTTGCATCAAATCAGCAATGGTCTTCTCATTCAGGTTGTTAAACGCGACGTTACGAGCCAACGTCAGCCAAATAACACCCATAGCTCGTCTATCTAGCAAATACCAATCAACTTACTTCATCGTCTCTCGGTAATAATCTTCAATCCGCATCTTCCGTAAACTAAAATCCTTCCCATCAAATATGTCGATTCTCACTTTTACTTCTTTTGTCGCCATCGATTCGCTTCAACTTATCCAAGCCCGGCTCGATACCACTTGTTGCAAATGGGGGGTGAGAATCGAATAAAATATAGACAGAAAAAAATCGAATATCGATTTACGTGGTTCGCCCAGAAAAGCACCTATGTCCACAGCGAGAAGAAGAAGAAATTTCACTATGCATCGCCGATACAACGAGATTATACACTCAAGTCACTCAAACACTCTCTTGGTGTTTCAAAGCCCCCAATTACACCCAATACACCAATCTTTCTTGGATGTAAATCACTTAATGCTCATTGTCCGCACAAAAAATATAAAGACTAAAGCCAAGCACCCAAAGACCTATGAATATCTCTCACAAACGAGAACACTCACAGCACTCAGAGTAAAAACGGCGCTTCAATGTGTGGCTTTCCTCCCTCTCAGCGGCGTGCAGCTTCTCTGACGTGCGGCTCCTCTCTACATAGGGTTCTTTTACGTAGTCTTCATGCATGCCAAAAAAGGAAATACGTGTGTGCCCAAGAAAAGTCAAATTCTTGACTTAGGCCCACCTATTTTGTCTACGTGCCCAGGGACTTACACCAATTCTTCATGCGAGAACTTTACACCTTTCCTTTTTCTGTTTCGTAGGGTTTCGACCATCCGTGAAAAAGAAAAGAATACCTGCAATTCTTTATGTAAATCCCGACAGATAATTTTCTGAGCAATGAACTTCGAGTCATAATTTAACAATGATAATGATGGTATAAATTTAACTTTCTGAATAATATAAATATATGGAATTGGTTATTAGAGCATTATTTAGATTTGTTTGACTTGTCATTTGTGGTACTTATCTAGCATCATTGTATATTAAGCTTTGCCAAATTGCGATTAAAAGTACCAACGTCCAAATCCAACCACTGGCTTCCAAGGTCTGATTGTCAGGTCTGGGATCTGCACAGAGCTAAGCACTTGAATCTAATTATTGATTACGGAAGGTAATATAATAGCAGAGATTAAGCCGTATATGAAAAGTTAAAAAGTAACTAACTTTTTCTGTTTGTCAAACGACTAAAAATAAAGAAATCATTATTTATTTTTATTTATTTTTATAGCGGAAACAACCAGACACGCCAAGGACCATGGCGTCGACCCAATTTTTGGATTATGAGATTGCGAATGAACGTGAAGGAGCCGTGTCACGCTCTTGTCATCCCTCACCGCATCGCGTCTCTCACGTCTTCCAAGTCGGAATTGCTCGCCGACGTGCCACCTGCCTTCCCCTCTCGATCTCGCCCCGCCTATAAATAGACCAAACCTCACGTACCCTCTGTCTCACCCCCATAGCCATTCGCATCTCTCCTTCCTCGCCCAGAAAAGAGCAACAGCAACAGCAAGAGATTTGCTCTGAAACGATCAAAACACAGAGAGAGAGAGAGAGATGGCGTCGATAGATATGATCCAAAGCCGCACGCGATTGTGCATTCCCTACCCCAGCCCAGGGCCACATCAACCCCATGCTCAACTTCGCCAAGTTCCTCCACCACCGGGGCTTCCAAGTCACCTTTGTCAACACCGAGTACAACCACAGCCAACTCCTCCGCTCCCACGGCCCCTCCTCCCTCGATGGCCTCCGTCTTTTCGGTTCTGTACCATCCCCGATGGCCTCCCACCCTCTGACGTCGATGCCACCCAGGACATATCAGCCCTCAGCCAGTCCACGAGTAAGTTCTGCTTGCCCTACTTCAGGGACCTGCTCCAGAGGCTCAACGAGGAGAGCGCGACATCAGGTTCCGCCTGTAAGCTGTGTGGTGTCAGATGGCGGGATGACCTTCACACTCGATGCTACGGAGGCGATTGGCGTGCCGGAGGTCCTGTTCTGGACGGCGAGCGCGTGCGGCTTCATGGGCTATGTCCAGTATCGCAGTCTTGTTGACAAGGGTCTTACTCCACTCAAAGGTATGCATTACTTAATAATTGTCTGATTTGGTTTAATTAAGTAATCTCACTTAGCAGATTTACGGCCAATGATTTTTCTT